>PVIJ01000429.1:0-256330 GCA_004024925.1 Scalopus aquaticus
GTAGCGAGAGGGTTCACCAGAGACAGAGTGGGGAGCAGAACAGGCAGATCAGAAATACACTGCTGAGGGGAGCAGCGGGCAAGGCAGGAGAGGTCTGCCCCGCCATGTGGGATTCTCCCCGGCTGGGCGTCGAACTTGCGTCGCCGCTGCCAACAGCTCCACAGCGCAGCGCTTAACCGCTGCGCCACCGGGGAGGCCCGAGGAGTAAATTTCTGATGTTACATCCCTCAGATTATGGTGTTTGGTTGTGGCAGCCTGAGCTGACTCAGACAGGGGGAGCAGAGATGGACACCCATCTGGGCTTCAAGGGACTCTCAGGCCTTAAGAGTTCAATAGATTTTAGCTGAAATAGTTATGACTGTGACACCCCCATTAGCCTGTGTGCTCCCCTAGACCACAGGCGGCTCGTCAGAGTGTCTCTGGCAGAGCATCTCAATAGGGCGGAGTGAGTGAGTGAACGAATGAATGAGTGAGTGAGTGAGTGAATCAGTGACCCACTCCCCTGAAGGATATGGATGCTGGCACAGAGTGCCGGAGCTGTGGCAGCCAGGTGGCTCCCCGTGGAGGTGAAGGGACGGAAGCCGTGGCCCAGCTGTCGGGGGGTGTTTGTCTGGGACCCCCTGGCATCCATGGCAGGCGGCCACAGGCAGAAACCCTGTGTGCCGACTCCAGGTGGGCCAGACCAGCCACCCAGGAGTTGTGGAATGCCTGCCCGTCCACTTGCAGAGCAGTCCAGAGTCTCATGCCAATCTGGTCACCCTGAACCCCCATCTCCTCCCGCGTCACTCCCAGGGTAGAAAGGTGTACCTGTGTCTGCCCCAAGAGGGCCTGCTCCCCTGCTTCCCTCACCCCCATGCACCACTTTCTTAAGGATTTTGCTTCTTTGCTCATGCATCTGCACCTCCAGTGAGTATACTAGACTCTGCCCAGCAGACTTCCCACAGCCTGGAGAGTGGAGCTGGTGCCGAATGATGCCATTTCCTTAAATTAAAAAAAAAAAAAATCACTTAAACCACCTCAACTCCAAACAGAGGGCGCTGAACTGGACTGCGGCCAGCGGGCTCGGCTCTCCCTGGGGCCCGCCTGGCCCACACTGATCTCATTACATGGAGCCTGCGCCAGCAGAAGGCAGAGAAAGAGCTCCAGGGAGCTAGATGATGTAAACTGAGTCCAGTGGAATGCCTCTGGAATATTCCACTGCGGCGCCGGTCATCCCGCCCTTCTCCCAGCCCCACACAGCATGGGGTCTCAGCTCCGGTGCTCAGCCACACTGGGGCTCTAAGTTGCTTCAGAGTCTTGAAGTTCCTATTCAAAACCGTTTCAGCTCCTTAGCCACGCGCCCCGTCAGAGGCACCGTCTCACTGGGACATTTGTGCTGCCTCCTGGTTTCTTTGTCCTGCCTGACCTCGGGGCCAGCCCACCACAATGCCCGCTCTTGTTTGGCCTCTTGTCTGTGTCAGCCGCCTCGTGGACAAGAGTCGAGCTCAGTCGACTTCTGGCTTGGAGTGTCAGCTGCTCGAGTCCCGAGTCCCTGCAGAACTTCGGGCTGTCCCTCCGGCAGGTGGGCCTCTGAGTGTTTCAAAAATAAGGACTGCTCTGTGGGGGCCCTGGACTCGAAAAGGTAGATGGCGGGGTTTGCAGGGAGTGTCAAGTGTGTGTTGAAGAAGGGGTCCAGGAATGGCAGGGAGTCAGCAGGGAGTCAGTCCAGGTTCTTTCTGGCTCCCAACAGGCCCTGAGTACAAACAAGCCGTAATTAATCCCACAGTGACCTCTGGGGAGGGTCTAGGGGGGCAGAGGGGCCAGGCCAGCCCCTAACCAAGCCTGTCGAAAGTACCGTTACTTCCCTTGGGGGAGGCAGGGGCCGTCTCCGGGAAGGCCTAGGTATCCTGGTTCAGAAGTAACCTTGGGGGGCTGAGTCCGGGCTTCTGTGGCCAGGCCAGATGGGCACATGGTCAGTCATGCACCACAGGCATCCCCGCACCCGCTCTCAGCTCAGCCGCCAGCGCATCGAGGCTCCCGGGTGCATGTCTGAGTCTGGAGCTGACCCAGGGAGGACCGTCGTGTCACTGGCTCTGAGGCTCGGAGGCTCCGGGGTGGGCCCGGAGCCACTGCCTGCCGGGCTGGCCTGTGGAAATGTCCCCTCAAAGCTCAGAACATGTTCTTCTCGCCCTGCCTACCTTCCCGCCCACTTTGGCGACAAGAATGAAGAGGGTCGCAGTGCTCCAGAGGCCGGGTGAGCGGGAACAGGCAGGGCGGCGGGGCCTCGAGCAGGCCAGGCAGGCTACAAGGGACGGGGCTGCCGGGAGCCAGCGCGCTGACTGAAGGGGGGGATGAAAGCCTGTCCGGCCTGCGAGCAGGTGCCCCTCACTCTGCTGCTCTCCCCTCTGCCCGGCTGGGCCGCTCACTCGCGCACATCACAGGCGTCTGCTGAGGGCCAGGCCTGCCCTGCCCCTTTCAGCGGAATGAAAGGGAGCCTGGCCTCAGAGGGGAGCTGCTGCCGGGAAAGGGCCTCTTTCTTTTCAAAGACTTTCATTTGCGATGGGCTTTTTTTTTTCTAGGTGATCTTATTTCAAAGCCCCTTTGAAAATTTTGTGGGTTTTATAATGGATGAAAAGTTACTTGGAAATGGGACTAAGAAGTTTTCACTTGAAATTTGTTAGAGGAAAGTTGAAAGCTTTGAGTTGTAAGGTTCTGCCAGATTTATCATTTCTTTTGTCCATACGGCCCGTCCATTGGGAGGGGGTGTGGAGGAAGGGGCTGGGGGCCCGGAGAGGGCACGCGAGAGAGCAGGGCACGCAAACCAGCCCGGCCGCGGCTGCCTCGCGTCTGCAAGGAAGGCCAGCTGTGCCGGACTTGCCGCAGAAATGTCTCCAGGGTATATAGGCTTTGATGTCAGAAGAGGGAAAAGCAAACATATTTCCAGAATACCGTGGGTTCTGGCAAAGACAACGGCTACTACATAGATGTTTTATACCAGAGCAATAATTTTGAAAGAAGAAGGGGCCGATATGGGCTGGAGAGAGGGAGAGAGGGGTTGGCTTGGGCCCTGGGACATGACCGCGGCGGAAGACTGGCAGGAGAAGGAGGATGGTTCAGAGGAGGAGTCGGAGGCAGGTTAGGTGGGGCCCTGCTACGAGAGGGTAGCGAGGGGAGTGTCGGGAGGAAGGCATGTTGGGGGTTGCAGAAAGGACGGGGAGATGCTCCTGGGTTGGCTTTATAATAGAGGTGACTTTGTTTAAAGAGAGTTGAGGAGTGAGAGCTGAGGGGTAATGGAGTAGCAGGGGTCCCGAATCCCGTGGAGGGGGTGACCACCAGAGAAGCGGGGAGCCGGGTGGATGCTGAACTGGCCCGTGACGTGGTCAGTGATTTTCAGCCCCTGTGCTGGGAAGTCAGGGCCGGGTGCTGAGGGGGGCTGCAGCTGCCACCACGCCAGCGCTGTGGGGGTTGGGGGTGTCCCTCTCTGCCGTCCTGGTCCGAGACTGAGGAACACATGGAGGGGGCCAGGACTTCAGGCAAGGATTGCGGGGACACTTCAGTGCTGGTTTAGGGCCTACGTGGTCTGAGGGCTGGGATAGAAGCCCAGAGGATCTGGTTACCGGCCCTCCTTGCCAGGTGTTGGAGTCTGAGTAAGATGCCCAGTTGGGGCTGAGCAGGGTGGGAAAGGGGAGGCCGTGGCTGGTTTTCCCGTGGGCACCGGGGCAGGTGTTCTGATTGTTACCCAGGTAGGGTGGTGTGGACGTGGCCTTGACGTGGCCAAGCCCGGAGGGGGCTGTCAGCCACAGCAGGAGTGGGCCAGAGAAAGGTGGCCTGGGAGTCTCCTGGGCCCCACAGAGCACTGCTGAGGGACTTAGGACAGAGCAGACTGGTAGAGTCCCAAGCCTGCACGCTCCACTCTCCTGAACTTCTCAGAGCCTCTGACTCTCGTCTGTTAGAAAGAAGGTGCGAACGCAGAACTGTAGGCAGAAGGAAAGCGCATCACGTCTGTGCCTGGACGCTCGGCGTCCATTTGTGGTTAGAGCTTGTTGGGGCCTTAGCCCATCCATTGAGAGGACACAGGATGCGATTGATGGTTTCACCTTTCAGTGTTTGCAGGTGACCTCGGGCTGGACACAAAGCCTGGCATCCCAGGGCCAGAAGGCGGGCTGACCTGGGTCCTCCCCTGCCTGCGGCTGCCCTGGCCAAACTGCCCCTGGGGTCGCTCCCTCCTTACCCAGCTCCCTCTCTGCCTCCGTCACCTCCTCGGCCCCCAGCAGGAACACTCGCCTCCAGAGACATCATCATATTCCGTAATAAGATTGGAATCTGAATATATATTTAAAATGACAAGATTGAAATTAAAATTTAAATAAAGAATTACTTTTCTGTAAGTTGCTCCGAAAGCAGTAATTTAGCAGCAAATTGATAGAGAAAGGTACGCACTGGTCCTTTAAACCATCGAGCAGTTTCCGGCATGCGAGCCAGAAGTGTCTCAATTTAACACATCATTGGTTAGTATTATTAGAAATTTCGCTGGGCTCCGAGCACATTATGGTGCTGCTCCAAAGTGGAGGCCAAGGGCACCAGCCTGGGGCCAGGGGCTGAGAGGGCAGCCTCATTAAAGGGGGCGAGAGGGCCTCAGGCCAGCCGCCCCCAGCGGAGTGGGGATTTAGCCCCATTATTTTCTTGTTTGAAGTTCAGTAGCAATCATGAGGCGAGAACTGAAAGACCCATAAATGTCATGTGCTCTTCCCAGAGGCCACAGATTTATAGTTTTGGTGTCTGTCCACACTTCTCTCCGGCCCTTGAAATCCAGGCTGGCAACGGGGGCCATGAAGTCCGTGAACCACGTGAGCAAACCCAAAAATCCGTCCTGGTGCTGCTGGGACATGGGATGCCGTGACGCTGTGATGCCGTTCTCCACACTGCATCCCATTTCCCAGCACACCAAGCTCGTCCCGTCTCTGTCCCCTGACGCCGCTCACTCTCCAGGTCCGAGCCACGCACCCTGCAGCCGTCGAGCCGACAGTGATGGCTGGCCCCTTGGTCGGCCACGCCATAGCTCAGAGTGCCTGCCCTCTGCAATCACTGGGCCGGACGCCATGCCAGGCCTCTGCCCCAGGGACCTCACCCGCCAGGACAGGGTCAGAAGCAGTCTAAAAGGCTGTGTGTCCGGACTGGTGTGTGGCAGGCACAGGGTGAGAACAAGCGAAGGGTGTGCGGGCCCCAGGGAGTCTAGTTCGGCATCTCTCAGATGACGCTGACCACCAGGGTGCCTGGCCTCCGTGGCACCTGTGTGCAAAGCAGAAAAAGATGCTCCCTCCTGGTGCACGAGTTAGCCAGATTCAGGCGGCCACAGCCTGGTAGGTACACAACTGTGAGTGAAAGGTGCTCTGTGGGAGGAAAAATGACCCCCAGAGGTGCCAGCCCAGTCACTCCTCTGCGGGTGTCTTTGCACTGTGTACCCCGGCAGCCCCTGCACCTGCCCGCCAGCCTGTGACTGGTTCTTCCCAGGCCGACAGAGCCAGCCCATCTGCACCGTGAGGGCTGCTGCTGGTGGAGGGTCCCCACCCCTGACACGCAGGCGCCGCAGCCCGGGCCACCCCGCACAGAGACTTCCAGCCATAAAGGACCGGGGCCTTCAGTGTGCTTCAGTGGCTGAAAGAAGCGGGATGCTGTCAGCCACCATAAAAATGTGACCTTTGAAAATTTGCAAGAGCTCAGGGTTTAAAAACTGCTGCCTTAATGATGCATCCCATTAGCATCTCATTAAAGGGAAGCAGAGAGAAGCCTGCTCAGGCCCAGAGATGGGCAGATAGGGCCACTCCGTGGCGCCGGGCAGGAGGGGGCTCTCCTGTCTGCCTCTGCTGGGCAGCAGCATGTCAGAGGCAGGAACGCTGTGAAAGGCCACTTGTCTGCGTGGTTTCACTGACGTCCTGGACGATGGCAGGGGAAGGGGCCGAGGGAGGCTCCCACAGCCGGCCTGTTCTGGTTGGTTTCTGAGGCTCCTGGTGTGGCCCTGTCAGGGCGCGGAAGGGGAACTCGGAGGCCTGGGGAGCTTTCAGTGGAGAGGTGGGCCTCTGGGGACCCTGGACCATGGGGGGAAGGCTCGCAGGCACTGAGCTCAGAGCTGGACCTCCACATACAGCCCCCCAGGAGCCTCCAGAGCTGGGGGCCTTGGGTTTACTCTAGACCCGGAGCGCTTTGAGGGGCTTGGGGAGGGCCCTGGACAGGCCAAGCTGCTCCCATTGACAGGCAGCCCCACCCTCGCGCTCCTCAACAACCATGTCCACATTTTTTCTGAAAGGTGTGGAGGAAGAAATGTTCATTGTTTTAATAAAATCAATAAAAAATCCTGAACTGCAAGCTGCTCGGAGTTTTAGAAAACGCTAGGGCCAAGTAGACAAGAGCAGCTTGATTTACGTCTCCTAAAGGAAATTTTAAAAAGACTGTTTTCCTTCTCACTGCGCACATAAGAACTTGCTTGTCTTCTCCATGAAAGGTACAGGCCTGTGGCAGCTGCAGGGGTGCCCCCAGGGTCCCCGGCTTCTTCCTGGGGTCTGCCGTAGCTTGTGCTACCCTCCCGGAGAGCAGCCTCCTGAGGGCAGGCCGAGTCTCTGTCCCCGCATCGCCGGGCCTTGGCTGGGCCTGCCTCAGAGCGGGGCTGTTCTTGTTTGCCGAAAGGACAAACTTGCAAGCCAGCAAGCCGGCCAGAGCGCTTTGGAACCGAAGGCCTGAGGCCTTGAAAAAGTGTGCAGTTTTTCAAGTTCAGAAACTCTGCAGTTTTAGGGTAAAAATTAGAACTTCTGAAGTTTGAGTTTAGAATCTGGTCTTCCACTCTCCAGGTGGAGACCCCAACCACCTGCACTGGCAGCGGGACGGCCGTGAGGTCCAGGCCCACGGCGTGCAGGCTGCCAGGCCCCTTCCCCATACGGCTGTGCAAGCAGGCTGGGTGCTCAGGCTGATTTAGCAAGAGAGAAATGGTGGCCCTGCAAGTACCATGAAAGCCCAACCTGCCTCTGGGCCGGAAGGCCCTGGAATCCCTGTAGCAGAGAGGGACTGCAGCGCCCCCTACTGGCGGAGGCGTTTGCACTGTCAGTGAAGGAGGGTGCTGGTGAGGAGCCTGGGATCTTTGCATTTCAGAGACCCTGAATGGGACACTGCACAGCTTCTTTGCCCCTGAGATGTCTCTGATTTGGAGTGGAGCAACCTCTGCCCCTGAGCCCACCAGCCCCTGGAGAGCCTGGAAGACAGAGGCTGCAGACACGCACACTGGAAAGCTGTCTGTTTAGAGAAGGTCACAGAAGGGGTGTTGTCCCCATACATTCCATATGACTATTGGTGAGTGTGGCTGAATCTCAAGCCCCTCGCCCACCCCAGGCTCCCATCGTTCCCAGAGACAGAAGTGAGACAGGGGCCTCTGATAAGGAAGCTTGGCCACTGAATTGTTCTTTCCTGTTCCTTTGTTTCCTGCTCTGTTCACAGAGGCCCATCGTCTGATGCAGGCCAGAGATAAAGTGCAGCCTAATGCAGTTAGCTCCGTGCAGCGCCTGCCCCTCCCAGCAGGCCCTGACGCAGGCTCTTTGGCATCTGCTTTGTGCATGAGAGTCCCAGGAAGAGCTGCCCTCCCTCCACAGTCACCTGGTGCAGGACCAGGAGTCCCTGTGGTCAGAGGCCCAGCACGCGGGGGCCCAGTAGGAGGGCCACCCTGGTTCCCCCTGAGAGGCCTGCAGATGCCCTTCGAGACTGCGTTGGCCTTTTGTGACTGTCCCTTGCGGGCAGCCATCTCTGCCCTCACCCCATCTCACCCTTCACCCCAAACCTGGTTGATCTGTGGCTACACCCCTAAGAACTGTGGTTATTCTTTTTTTTTAAGATTTATTTATTTATGCATACAAGCTGGGGTGTAGGCCAGAGATGTGGGTGGTAAAGGATTCACCAGAGACAGAGTGGGGAGCAGAACAGGTGGATCGGACTGAATTACACTGCTGAGTGGGCAGAAAGGAGAGGTCTGCTGCACCATGTGGGATTCTCCCTGGCCAGGGATGGAACTCATATCTGCAGTGGCTTTGGATAGCTTCATAGGCCGAGACTTAACCCGTTGCACCACCAGGGAGGCCCAACTGGGGTTATTCTTCCTGAAACCACCTCTGTAGAGACCCATACCCCATAATATCCCAGTTATCCCAGTCCCAACACACTTACTGGATTTTTTTTTTTTTTTTGCTTATTGTAAATAATGGTAATGACCATAGTGCAAAATTTGGCAAATACGGAAAAGCGCAGACAAGAGAATAAGATTTACCCATAATCCCTTCAAACAAAAATAACCCCCCTGCTACCATTTGGGATTTTTCCCTCTCCACGTATGTTATTTTACAAGGTGAATTTTTTTTAACAGTTACGTCATTTCATGTCCTGCGTTGCTCATTTAATATTATAGTGAAAGCATTTTACCACCTTTTTAAGAATTTGGTAAACATGATTTTTAATGGCTATATAATATTCCATCATGAGCTGTAGCTCAAGGAGACCAACCTGTCCTTATGTTTGTTTTCACCCTGAGATTCATTTTCTCATAAATCTAAATTAGAGAGTGAGATGCTGGGACAGAAACCTGCCTCCCTCCTGCAACAAGGAGCAGAGAGCCCCATGAAGGAGCACCCTGCCCAGCGACCTGGGGGTGGAGCTGAGCTGTCCTCCCTGGGGCTTCAGTTCCCTCCATCCCCAAGTTGTGCAGAAGAGTTTGGGGTCTCAGAAGCTGGTGCAGTGGAGGGATGGCCTCTGATGGAGGAGCTTTGGAGAGCTGCCCTCTTGGTGTCAATGAACCCGCCACACGGTGGCCCTAGGTATAGGCTGAGCGCACAGCTGGCGCTCAGCACATGCCCGGGGACGTTGCTGCAGCGTGTGACTGATCTAAGGGCTGGGAACGTCACTTCTCCAGCACGGAGTGCTCTGTCCTTTGTGCTAGGTCAGGTGGGGTGAGTGGCCACAGAGGGTGGCCAATGAGTCACTAGGTTGGGTGTTCCTGGAGAAAGGAACTTAACAGCAGCCACAGCTGCCCCAGTTGCCCTGTGTTGCCCCCGGGGAATCTGGAGGGCTGGATCTCTGCCTCTGGCCCCGGGTTCAGACAGGAGTACTGCTCAGGGAGGGACCCCAGGGCAGCAACCTTGCCAGGCGGTACTCACCCTCCTGCTCTGCTTCTC
This sequence comes from Scalopus aquaticus, assembly GCA_004024925.1. NCBI lineage: Eukaryota > Metazoa > Chordata > Mammalia > Eulipotyphla > Talpidae > Scalopus > Scalopus aquaticus. The sequence goes on from PVIJ01000429.1 coordinate 9,183, forward strand.
CCCAGGCCCCCGGCATCTCCAAGGCGGACAGTCAGTCCCAGGGACTCACGACCAGCATCCGGTGGGGGCAGACACCCATCAATCAGTCCACACCCTGGGACACGGATGAGCCACCCTCCAAACAGATGAGGGAGAGCGACAATCCAGGTGAGTGCTTGTTGGGGGTCAGGGAGCATACACCAGAGCTGGGAGAAGTGCTAGAGCCCCTGGGGACCCCAGTTCCTCGGCAGGTCCTGCTCTGGAGTGTGTGGAATTCCCTGGGGAGCGGCTGTGTCTCCTCCTCATGCTCTGCACCTTAAGGAAGCGTTTGGGAGAGCGAGAGCGTGCAGGTGGCCTGATGGGGGTCGCTCTGTATCCGCTTCAGACAACTCTGAGTAGTCGTTCCCAAATCTCAGTACTCTGATTTATAACAAATTTCTCTAGTCACACCTTCTAGTGAGGTTTTGAAAACTGGAATGTTCTGCACCCCCGAGACTGGGGATTCACTACCTCCTACAGCACCCCAGGTTTCTGTGGACAGCTGTGACCAGACGAAGCCCTCCCTGAGATCTCCCACTAGCCCCACAGCTCCATGTGGCCCTGCACGCCTCCATGTCTCCTGCAGGAAAACCAGGGCCCATGGATTCTGGTCTCTCTGCCTCCCAGGGAACGGCCCCCCCACTGCATGCCTCGGGCTCTAGAACCCAACACAAAGACCCCACACATGTTCTGAGCCCCTCCCTTTACCCAGCCCATCTCTGCTCGCACGGCCTTGGGTCACGTCTCGCCTGCGGTAGGCCCATCACAGGCAGCCTCACGGTGAGACCCCAAGGCCGTCACGCGACTACACTGACCCCGTCCCTCTCCTCACGAGCTGGCTCGCTCGGGCAGCTGGGTGTGAGACCCCGAGGGCAAAACCTCGTTGGCATCTTCCCACGTGACTCCCGGGTCCTCAGGCTCCTGCTCTTGCTGCTGTCCCGCACCGAACCCTCCCGAAAGCCCTCAGCACCCTGCTCGGCTTGGCCTTCACCTTGCCACGCAAACGCTGACAGAGTGGCGGGTGGGCTCAGGCCCCAGCACCTGCGGGCCGTTCCCTGGCCTGTAAACCCATCGCCTCCTTGGCAGCTCTGCCCTTCTCCGGAGTCAGCTGAGCTCTCGCCCTGGGCTCTCAGCCTTTGATGCCTTTTCCCAGGCTCCTTGTGGAATCCTGGGGCAAGTAAGTTTAGGGTGATTGTCCTTAGCTCACCAGGATCCTCCCCCTCTCCTCTTGGGCTAGAGGGCCAGCCCCCTTGGCTGCCCTTTCTAGAGTCTGGTCAACCCTGCTTTACCGACCTCTGTGGGCTTCTGGTTTTCCCAGCCCCTCGCTGCACATTCATTACGTCCCCGGCTTGTGAGTCAGCTGCGTGCCCCCGCCCCCTTGCAGTGAGGGTGCCGAGGGAGCTTGCCCAAGGGCACTCAGCCAGCGGGGGCAGAGCGGGGAGGGAAGTGTTGGCGTCACCACCACACCGCGTGGGCCTTCCCCGGACGACTCCTCAGGGAGCGCCGTCAGCACCCAGCCGTCTTAGCTCCTGTCCTGCCCCTCGGCCTTACTTCCGCTGGGCAGCCCCTCGCTCCACCTCTGGCCTCAGCGGCTGGTGTTCCTCAACAGGCCCCTGGCCCCCATTCTCTGTCCTCGGTTTCCCCACCCTCAGAGACATGGTGAAGACCAGGATGGCATTTAGGGATGGGGCACCTAGACCCAGACTCAGAGAGGGCCCTGGCCTGGCTGGCCCTGCCTCAGCGTCTCCTGCCTCACTCACAAGCCTGCTGTGTCCTCTGAATGTCAGCGCAGCTCAGGGGGCCTGGGCGTGGCTGGTGTTCCATCTTAAATCAGGGGTCTCAGGAGGTCTCCTACCTAAGGAGGCATGATAATTGATCTATAGAGATCAAAATGGACTTCTCTTGTTTCTCCCGGGGCTCGCCATGGAGGTCGCTTAGGACAAAGCCTGCCCCCCGCCCCCAGCAAGCCCTGGGCAGCAGCCGCCGCTGGTCTCTGCCACACCCATCACACCCAGCCCCCCACCTACCGAACCACTGGGCCTTTGCACAGCTCTAGGGCCTGGTGCCTCTCTCTTGCCTAGCAAACACCTACCCTCTCCACAACCCCATTTTCTACCCTGGAGATGGCGATTCTCCAGAAGGGATGGAAAAACACACTTAGAGAACATTCCACACATCCACACACTCTACTGGTTTGTTGAGTTTTTGTTTTTGTCTTTTCAAATGTATTTTCCTCATTCCATTGTTCCCAGGAGACCTATGAGGCAGAACTCGCTAGCTCCATTTAACAGATGGGAAGAATGAGGCTCAGAGAAGATAAGCAGCTTGTCCAGGACCCTTAGTTAGTGAGTGGTTGAACGCAGGTTTCAACTCAGGTCTTTATTTAAAGGTCTCTGCTTTTTTTCTGGATGTTGCCTCTCAGCCCCTCCTAAGCAGATGGAGCTTCCTCCTCTGAGCCTCATGTCACCTGCTCATCCACCCCAAATACACTTACCCGGTGCCACTGAAGCATGTAAATCTGCGTGTTCCTGGAGGCCAGCTTCTTGTCCGCCTCTGTGAGCCCAGCACCCAGCCCAGGGCCCGGGACAGTCAGTGTTTGCTGAGTGAATGTGCAACCGGCAGATGACATCTCTTCCATCTCCCTTTCAGGCGCAGGGCCGTGGGTGACCACGGTGGCCGCCGGGAGCCAGCCCGCCCTGATCGCACACTCCTATGGAGTGGCCCAGCCTCCCACCTTCAGCCCTGCTGTGAACGTCCAGGCCCCGGTCATCGGGGTGACCCCCTCACTGCCCCCCCACGTGGGGCCCCAGCTCCCGCTGATGCCAGGCCACTACTCGCTGCCACAGCCGCCCTCCCAACCACTGAGCGGCGTGGTGGTCAACATGCCCGCGCAGGCCCTGTATGCCAGCCCACAGCCCCTGGCCGTGCCCACACTGCCCGGTGTGGGGCAGGTGGCCCGCCCGGGACCCGCCGCCGTGGGCAACGGCCACATGGCAGGGCCCCTGATGCCTCCACCGCCACCGGCCCAGCCATCTACCACTCTCCCCAGCGGTGCCCCTGCCACCAATGGGCCCCCCACGACCGACTCGGCCCACAGGCTGCAGATGCTGAGGACCATTGGCGTGGGGAAGTATGAGTTCACAGACCCCGGGCACCCCAAAGGTAAGTCCTGCTGCCCACACGCTCCCTGTGTGCCCGCGTCTGCGCCTCCCCGCGTGGTCACTAGACATGGCATGGCCAGCAGTGTGGGTCCCGCTGCCCTGTGCGCTCCAGCTGCTCCTTCGCTGCTCCCCCAAACCCGGCTGCAGTGGGACCTCCGCCTGCCCAAGACAGCCCAAGACAGGCTCAGACAGAGGAGGCAGGACGGGGACGTGGGGGGAGGGGAGAGCCTGCAAAGCCCAGGGTCCTTCTGCGCCGGCCCCAGCCCGGGCCACTCTCCTTTTGACCCCAAAGCCAGGCCAAGTGCAGGATAAGCAAGAAGCGTCTGCTCTTCTTGGGGCTCCAGGAGACCGCATGTCTTTCCAGGGGGGCGCTCCAATTTCCACCCCCGGGGACAGTGAGAACACGAGCCGTCTGTGTCCCTCCCCAGACACGCGCCCTGCTGCGCCGTGGGTGACGCTGCTCTGGGGCATTGGCTGAGGCTTAGGAGAAGCTCAGACCATCCTGAGCCAGTTGGGCGTTGGGATTAACGCCCCCAGGGAGGCTCTGTGTGGGTTAGCAGGGGAAGGAACGCTCAGGCCTTCAGTCAGTCCCCCACCAACCCAGGGCAGTTTCCATTCCCCTGAGCTCCCAGGCAGATCCTCAGGAACAGAGCCCCAGCCTGAGGGTTTGGACAGAGGGCGTCAGCAGGAGGCCTGGGCGCCGCGACCCCCCGAGAGGTCTGTCAGCAGAATGCAGGGCGGGCAGAGGACCAGTGGCCACAGACCAGAGGCTGGTGCGGGGGGCAGGGTTCTTGTGCCCCAGACTTGCTGCCCGTTTGAGCTCCAGACGCTGGAGACCCCTCTGGGGCTCCCGGCCTCCCTGGAGAGGGGACAGTGGTGGTCCTGGGAAGCGTGCGGGCCTCCGGGAACAGCTTCCCAGCCTCCCTGGGCAGCTGGAGGTAGTCAGGGCCCGGCTCTCAGCAGAGCACGCCGCCACTAGCCATCCTCGTTCCGCTGTGCTCAGGAATCTCTGTCTTTATCCTTTGGAGCAATTTTCAGGCCTTGTCAAGCAAAGCCGCGTCTAGATCTCTGTTGGGTTAAATTCCCAATCTGATTGCGCCCTGGCTGCCTTTGTTTTGGAAATCAGCCCTCGTTTTAAATGACAAAATTATAGAAAATTACATCTAAATTCTGGTAAACTCTTGCTTTGTTTAAGATCTTTTTTTAAAATAAGATTGACTAAATTAATTTTTTGTTGGCATTGTTTTGGTTACGCGCTCTCTCCCGTAAAAAAAAAATAATCTGTGTGGTGTGTGAGGCCAGAGGATGTGAACCATCCTCTGTGGTGGGCCGGAGCCCACAGACAGCAGGGGGGCGGGGTCCCCTCTTCCAGCCTCAATGTGGTAGATTCAGTGCTAGGTGAAGGCCTGGAATGGGGGGCGAGGGGGCGTCTGGGGAGAGTCCATATGAGGCAGGGAGATCTGGTGGCCTCCAGCCACTGACAGCTGGTGACCTGTCCCTCCTGCTGGCTGGGGAAGCCACCGTGCCGGCTGCTCCCCAAAAATCCCATGCCACTCTCTTGGTGCTGATGTAGCCTCATCAGCTGATGGAGGCCCTTCTGTTTGCAGTGAAGAAAGACAGGGCAGGCACGCACAAGCCTCCAAACTCAAGCCTGGGTGGTTCTTTTTTGTTTTTTTTGAAGTAATTTCTCCTTTCATTTCCAATCTTAAAAGCCTTTATTGCTAAAGCTATAATTTGTCTGTCATAGCTCATGTCAAACAACTTCATATTTTTTTAAATAAGAAACCCGAATTTTGAAACCAAATCTTTGAAACTTGCCATGTGAGAATCAGATTCCTGACAAAACCACGCAGACTTGGATTTGGGTCACTTTTAATTTTGCCCCTAGGGATTTGACGTCTCCGAAGCTCAATTGATTTCCTACTCTGAGATGACAGACAGCGGGCTCGGGGTGGGGACCGGGAGCACGCGTGACACCCTGACACTAGTCAGAACTCCGCTCGGGAAAGAAAGAACTTTCCTTTTCTCCTGGTCTCTCTTTGAAACCTTGGCCAGCATTATAATAATAAGATCCACCATAGGACTCCTTGCGATCTAGCTCATTAAAGTCCCTCGATTTTCCCTCTATTGTTTGACATGACAACCTGGACTCTCACAGGGTTGAGTAATTATGGAGAGATCCTCTCCACCAAGAGCAGGTCTTGCCAGCCAGAGGGATGGGCCACCGGTATTTTTAGACTTCATTAGTGCCCTGATTTAAAATTTCACATTTTGTTTCTTGTAATTATCTTCCAATCGACTGAGCTGAAATTTCTGTTGGGGCTATGTTAGTTAGTCTGCCTTCCAAAAAAAAAAAAAAAACGGCATTAGGACTTTAATTTAAAACTTAACCAATTGAAAAATAAAGGTGGTGTGGAAAGGCTTTTTGATTTGCAATAGGTCAAGCGATTGTCTCTCATCTGTGACTGGAGAAGCCGCTGCATGCGGTTGCCTTTAATGAGTGTTATTTAAATGCATTGAGCATATATAGGTTTTCTTAAGAAACTTACAAGATAAATCTTCTTTTCTCTAAGAACAATTTGGGGGTGGGGAGCAATCGGTGGGAATTTTTTTTTTTTAGATTGTATATTGAAAGTCAATTAAAATAGATTTCACGTGTGCAAAGTGATAAGGGAGGAAAAAAGAATTCGTTCTATTTGAATCCTGTTGGGAAATACTGAAGTCGTGTGTCTTGTTGGTGAATGGGGACCCCTGAACTAGTCCATGGGCAGCAATGGTGCAGCCTCAGTCCCCGGGAGATCATATGTCACTATCACGCATGAGCTGAGAGTGTTCAGTGGAGGGGCAGGCTCTCGATGACACTCTTTCTCCAGCCTTCTTCCACGAGGACTCTCCGTAGCTAAGAGGGTGGCTGTGTCTGAAAGGTGCCGGGCCTGGCGATGAGCTGCAGAAAAGCTGTTGTGTTTCCACCTGCACGTGCAAGGAGAGAGCCAGGTTGCACCTGCTCCCGTTGGCTTCTGGGCCAAAATGCGAAGTCCAGGTTGACCTGAAAGGGGGACACTTTTCTCTTTTGACTTCAGGTTTTGTAAAACTGAGGCCAGGGGCCCTGGGGATCTGTCTGCTGGGCTGGGCCTCCCTGCCCCAGAGTCAGGAGCTAGGTGTTAGGGTGAGCGTAGCCTCTTCGTGTGCGTCTGCTGTTCCTCCCTTCCCATCCTTGCCCCGAACCTCTGCTCCATGGAGCGCTGTCTGTCCTCATGCCAAGGTCTCTTGGACAGCAGCTTCCCCAGACTCCATGAGTCACACTGGCAGGGTCTGGTGAGGATATGGAGACGTAGTGAATATCTGTGTGACCCGAGGGGGTCTTCTAACCTCTCTGCACCTCCCTCCCCTTTCTCATCTTAAACTGGGGTGACAGCATCTCCATGGGTCAGAGGGAGGAGTGAATGAGATCGTGCACTTGATCGTGTCTTGCACTGTGCCCACTTACCACCGAAAACCGTTACTCCTTTCGACACCGTTCCCGGGCTGGAGGGCTCAGCAGCGATGAGCTGGTAAGGGGTGGAGAGCCGAGGCCCCGTCCCCGGTGCCGAGGAGCTGGGGAAGCCCACGCCTGTGCCCAGGCCTGGCAGTCCCCGGCCAAGCCTCTTAGGAGACCTCCATGCTCCAATCCTCAAAAGGGAGTGATGCATCCCCTTCCTGGCCAGGCGATTCTGTCCCCAGCCCTGGGTCTGTCCCCCCAACCCTACCCGCTGACATGCCAGGGCTCCCCGATAACTCCGCGACCTCAATATTATGGAGGAAGCTGGGACACATGGTAAAGCTGTTGGCCCACATGGTTAACCCAGAGGCCCAAAATGTCCTCCAAGCTGAAATCCTCCTCCCACACACCTGCTAGCTCAAGTCTGTGTCTCAGAGATGACGTCACAAATCCATCCGGGAGTTCAGAGTCAAAACCCGTGGTCATCCCTGACATCCCCTCCTGACTCCTGTAAGCACTGAGTCAGAAACCCCCCGATTCTGCCTCCCTCTCCTCTCCATCCCCCCGCCTTTCAGGCCACCATCACCTGTGGCCGCATGTGGCCTGCAGGCCTCAGAGCATCACCTCCAGTCCGGGGTCCTGGTGCCGCCTGAGGGGTCTTTGCAACTCAGGTCTGGCCACACCCTGGGGAGCAGCTGCAGGGCCTGCCTCCTCACTTCCCCTCCTGCCCTTCGCCACCCTGGGTTCTCTCCCACCCAGCTACGCTGTGCCTTGGCCAAGCCCGCACCATACAGTCAGCCTGCTCCTGGGCCCTCGCCCAACTGCGGGCCGCTGGGGTGGGAGCAGTACCCACCCCAGCTCGGCCCCACCCCAGCGTCCTCTCCAGTGCCTGGGAGTGTTAAGTGAAGACACAGAGCTCAGGTCTGGGAATTACCCACCGACATGTCTCCAGCTGCCTCCTCCCTTCGCGTGGGAAAGCGGGCTGGTACTCACAGGCCCAACCACGTTGCCGCCGTCGCCCCCATACCTGCCCCATGCTCCGGGAAACGGAAACCCATCCATTTCAAAGCCCCTCCTTGCCCAAGCACCTGCACCAAAGCCCCTGCCCCAGAGCACGCGGGATCTGAAAGTGCGCCTGCCTCCTCTCCTGCTGAAAGGGATAAATAACAGAGCCTGCCTCTCACTGCGGCGAGGACGGGGTTATTCGACACAAAGCCCCTGGAATGTTCCTAGCCCATCCTAACCACTATAAAAGAGTTTGCAATTGCTGTTATTTTTACTACCAGTGCCAGGGCCATCTTTGGTGTGCACAGCCTTCTAGGGGTCCAAGGAATTGTGACAAAACCAAAGATTGATTTGCCTGCTAGAGTTGAGGGAGACTGGCTAACTTCACAATGACCCCCTAGATCCCGGGGATCCATTTAGAACAGAATAAAATCGCCACCTTCCGCCATCTTCTGCCATCGCCCTAACAACCCAAAGGAAGCAGCCTGTTCCTGAGACCTTTCCCCTAATTCTAGAGGTGTTTGTCTTAGGGGGTTCTCCTGTCTACCCTCAGGGGCGCTCAGCATCCTGGACATTTGGCATGATATCAGGCTGCCAAGGACCCTGTGGGGTCCCCTCCAAGACTACATCCACAGAGGGAGTAAAGAAAATATTGTGCTCTCTAGACCAACCCACTGGAGCCGCAGGTGGAGGCCAGGGGTTGGGAGCGTGAGGCAGGCCGTGTGGACGGCGGCCAGGAGTCCAGCTCCTGCACTAGACCGACTGGGTAGAATTCAAATTCCACTCCCCACCAACTCAGCAAACTTGAGCACCTTTGGCTCAAGACCTCCATTTTTTAAGGGAAATTTACCCAACATGGTCCCCCAGATCTGGTTGACCTAACCCTCAACACAGACCCATTGTGACCCTAGTTTCCCCTTTCTGGTTCCCACCCCCAACACACACTCCCTCCCCCAAGAAATCAAGTCTCAGTGCGGAGAGAATTTGAAACTCTACTCGAGGTCTTTCTGCTTCATCTGTCCTCTCAGAAGTGAGGGCCACACACACACCACGGGGGTGACCACTAGTTCTAGACCACGGACACTCAGAGGCCAGTGGGGGCTTCAATCATGTCAGCTTCCTCCCTGCTGCACCACCAGCCACTTAAGGAGCAACTAACCTGTGTAGTATGAGGCACCTACTGTGCTCAGAGCCCATGCTAGGCTTCTCCCAGGTGGAAGACCGGGCAGTGGACGGCTGTGTGCCCCTCACCGGTCTCGGCTCCCACTGGACATGAAGCCCTGTGGTGATGCCTGCAGAGTTCCAGAAACCAAGCCAGGCTCTGGGAGGGCCAGAGTTTCCCCAGAGGAACCTAGACTCTATTTGGGGAGCCCTGGAGCTACAGGCACTGGAAAAGAGAAGTCAGCGTGAACAGGGCCTTCAAAGGCAGTGAACGCAGGTGGGGCACCAGGGGAAGTCGGGGGGCCCCATGAATGCCAGGTCTTAGGAAAGAATGAGGTACGTGCCAGTGAAGCCGATAGATGAGTCGGCAGATTAATCCCGCTTGGGGAGCCTCCAGGCCTGTCGTCGTCTGAGGCAGGTTCCCGTGCTGCTTTATATTATACTTCAGGGCCCAAGAAGTCTGTTCTCTGGAACCTTGGCACCCAGACCCCATTCCTGGACACCCAGCTGCCTTCTTACTCCCCAGGGTGGTCCTTCAGGACCCACAATCTTGGACTAGAGTCCATTTTATGGGTCCCTGACATCATCCTGGTCTTGCAAAGTAAAGACCCCCTTGGCCTTCAGGGGCTTTGCTCTAGATGGGAAACACGGGGGACGCTGGGTTCCCAAAGTCTTCGTAAACATCTCTCTCCTCTTGTGACGGAGCCTGTGAGTTTCCTGTTGCCAGCACTACCTCTGCTGGAAAAGGCAGGCCTGTCAGGCTAACCCTAGAGGTTTCTTCCTTTCAAGGCTGGCAGTGAGTTGCAAGAGGAGAGCTGGGCACCAATGGCACCAAGATACAAAACTGGAAAAAACGAGGCACAAATCTGGCTTAGTGAGAAATGGTGTGGCTGGAACCACATTCCATTCAGAGCACACTCCGGGTTCTGGGAACGTAACAGGAAAAAATAATGCAAGCGTAGTATGTTAGGAACACAAAACATTGTGTGAATTGCTTGAAGAGAAAAGTGGCCAAAAGGTGACTGTTCTATTGAAATAGTTGTCAATACCTGTTTTCTTAATGTAACTCTCTTTCCTTTTAAAAAATGGATCTTGTTTTTTAAATATGTATTTTTTGATTGTTACTTATATCTTTTACATTTTGTATTCCCCTTGGGTAACCCACCACCAGTTCACCCGTGATCCATCTCCGTGGTGCCTTATGTCCTTTTCTACTCCAGCTTTTAAAAAACGGATCTTAAAGGGAAGCCCAGGTGTTTGCAATGCATCACCCAGAAATGCGATTTACTCCCAGCCCTCCCAGCGCCTGTTGGGGGACACGCTCAGCACCCTCAGCTGTCTGGCTCTGCCCACTCGCCTCCTAGGGCGTTTTCCTCCCCTCTCCCCAATGACCACCCAGTGTGGCCATTGCTATGTCTCAGGCCCAGGTCTACACACCCCAGACAAAAATTCTGGGTATTTCCAGGGGTTGACGGTTACTGGAAACTTTCAGAAATTTTACCACCATTTACCACAAGCCCCTCTGCTCCCCATTAACTGAGCACAGGTTATCTTTTCCATTCATCCATACTGGGGGTTAAATTTTTCTTTCTGTAGACACTTTGTGCTGAGAGGATCTCAGATGTTATCTGCTAGAAACAGAAATCTGCCCTCCACCACTGGGGACAGCAGGGGCCACCGAGGCCGACCCGGTTTGTCCTGTTAAATGCTCAAGAGCTGTCTTCCTGTAACTCCCGTGGCCCTGCCCTCCACCTGAGGGCACCCGGAGCAAAGCTGGCCCCTGTTCTACATGACAAGCCTCCAGATTTTTGAAATGGCAGAATTTCCTTTCCTACAGACTAAATATCCCCGGAGACCTTGGTTGCATCTCCTGTGGAGAGTCCCTTTACAATGCTGGCGTCCTCCCTGGTCATGCTCCTGCCCGTCAGAATGCCTCTTAAAGGGACACCAGGTGACAGGCTGGAGGGCCCAGGAGAGCGGGGATGTCAGCTTCTTGGCCCTGAACACCACATGGCAGATATTCTAACTTTTCTGTAAGATGTATGAAGTATGCAGAGGGAGAGAGCGAGAGCGAGAGCGATTTCCAAATTAAGGGAATAAGAAAAAAAATCTCAAATATCCCCATCAACTGCACTGGTTTCTTTGGGTCTCCTCCCCACTTTCTCATCAGGAAGTTTCCTTGATCATTCCATTTTATAGCGGTCCCCTCCCTTTATTTCTATGACTTTTGACCCGTTAGCCTTGGCCTTGGGAGCAAATTATCATTTCCACTGAATGTGTTAGAGTCTAGGAGTCTAGGAGTGTTTGAGTCTAGGATTTCGGGGTCTCTCAGCCCAGCCTACCCACCCCCAGCTCCAGCTGTGCTTTCCTAAACTACTCATCTCCTGCCTCTCCGCTCATCAGACTGTATCCCTAAAAAATAATCTATCCACCTCCCCACCCGCACCACTGTAGTGAATGCCAGAATAGGATATTATCTTAAAGGTTGTTTAGAAACCCCCTTCCATTTTGCAGGTAGAAAACTGTGGTCCAAGAATTTCCACAAGCTGTAACATTACCCCAAAAGACTGTCTCTAGAAAATTCCCTGGGAAACCACCCCCATGCCCTAGATGCCCCTTATAGCCATTTCATCAGCTACTGGAAGTTCTTCATCCTAGAAGCCATCAGTGGCCTCACAGACTTAAACCACAGAGGGTCAGGGCCCAGCATCTGTCCAGCTTGTGCTGGGCCTGGTCACGCCTCTCCATGCCCTCCCTGGGGCAGCACGGCCAGACCGCTGTGGTCAGAGCAGTTCCCACTGGCATGCTCTGTGTGCCTGCATCACCCCAGGGAATGAATGGGACGAAGAGCAGGGACAAGACAGACACCACTTCAGGGGCCAGGTCACATGTGCACCCCAGGGCAAGGCCAAGGGCAGCCTTGGGAGGAGACACTGTCCAGAAAAGAGAGGGAGAGATGAGCAGGGGCCCTCACCCTGTCACCCCCAGTGCTGGGCCTTCCTGAGCAGAGTCCCATCCTCCAGGCCTCTACAATATTGGATGCTTTTTGCATTTTGGTTTTTAATTTGTGGCTTTCAAAAACTGCCCTTTTATTATGGTTATTTCAGTAAATTGAGATCCGTTTAAAGAGCCCAGATCCTTCTGGGGAGCATGAGTAGTATTAGTAACCAGCCACACTTGTCCACTAGTGTCCAGCACCTTGGAGAACAAGAGCAATGACTCTCCATTGAAAGCCCAAAGAGAACTTGTTGGCCAGGCCCTCGAGTCCCCTAAGGTTAGGAAGCCACACGCGGCGATTCGGAAGGCTCCTGGCCCATCAGGTCATTCGCACAGACAGGTTTCAGAAGTTCTGATTGATCCAAAAATAACTCCTGTTTTCTGTCTTTCTTCTGTATGGAGACATTCATTTCCTTCTTGGAGCAAACTGTTTTCACCAGGCAAGGTGGTGTTAGTGTGGGCACTGGCTGCAGGACTCCTAACAACGTCATCCATCCCAAAGAGCAGAAAAGTAGACTGTGCCCTCCCCGGGTCTTTGCAATAATGTCACCTGCCAATGTTGGTATAAAGTCACCTACCTAACAACCAGGTTGGCCCTGCTGAGTGGTCTCAGGCCTGGGCCAGGGACCCCCACTCCAGCGGAGTTGGGGCAGTGCTGGCAGGTGCAGGCTTGTCTTCTGGAAGGACAGAGAATGGCTATTTTATGTTCATTATATACTCGCCCTGTATTTCTATAACCCTTGCAATTGTCAGGTGAGGCCAATTCAGAACGTAGATGGGAAGCCCAGGCTGGACAGGTATGAGTGCTGGAGCTGGAGGGGGGCGGTACCAAAACTACCTGCCTCCGATGTCCAAGCCTTTCAGCCGCACCTCACCCTGAGGCTTCTGGTTGCAGCCTGTATTGTCATTGGCACATCGGGGCTGTAGAGGGCAAGTCCCTCAGTGGCTGTCCAGCGTCTCCTAGCACGATGTGTCACATAAACTGTAATTCCTGGCCTCCAAAACCGTTCCGTGATGGATGGGACCTCAGGCCCTTTGGGGACACCGCAGACAGGGCGTGGGGGCCTCAGGAGCCTTGGGAGCTCAGGAGTCAGTGGCCCTGTCACTGCGTCTCCCACACCTTAACGAAGTACAGCCGGTGCAATAAAGTTAATGGAGCCAGTCATCCCGCGAAGGAGCCAATTCTGTGCAAAGATGATACATCTTTGAAGTTAATGAGGTCTCTTAATTGAGCGTATGCCCTTTTAAATGAACAGAATTCTTGAAATCTACCCAACAGCAGCACGTCCATTTAGAAACAGTTATTGATGCCCCGCCTCTCTGTCCCAATGGATGAGGAGCCACCAAGGCAGAGCTCCGGCCCCTTGTCACATCTGGCCGGCCATTCTCGTTCCTTGCTATGCAGGGGGGCTGAGCCCCCAGTCGGCCTACTGTCATCATAGGAAATTGACAACCCATGTGAAGCGGTTCAAAGGTGAAAGCGATGAACCCTACCATGGATCTCTAATGGAGCCCCCAGCCTTTGGACCCGGCCTCGGGTTGTTGGGAGAGGCACAGAAACAAGGCCAGACGGCCAGCCCTTCAGAAGTGGCCTCTGCGCAGCTGGAGCCAGTGCTGGACGGTCCCCAGGCTCAAGCAAGGTGAGCAGACACAGCTTTCTGGAACCTACTGAGCGGAAAGACACAGTCCTGGCTGCAGACTGAACTGGGACCGGCAGGCCTCAGCCCCGGGCCCCCCGCATATGCGCCAGTGCCCGGCCCAGTCCCGTCTCCTCCCCACTTAACACTACTCACAGTTGCTGAAGAGCACAAAGTGGTACTTGTTGTGCCCACAGAACATCTGCTGAAGGCAAAACTTGTGTTTATAGCTCTTCACTTCAAAAGACTGGCCGTGTTATAAAAAGAAAGGGACCATCTGTCCTTCTCCTGGACCCCAGCGCCTCCTGGAAAAAAATGTCTGCAAGAAGCCAGTGAGCAGTCAGCACTGACTTCAGGCAACTATTTTGAGGCCAGGAAAGAATGGTGCCTCCCGCACAGGGGACAGAGGCTCAGGTGAAAGCCAGCTCTGCGGAGGCCAGAGATGGGGGATGCTGGGGGGATGCGGGGGATGCAGCCTGACGGGCTGCCCACACCCCAGCTGGGTGAAGGGTGGGCAGGGAGGGCAGGCGAAGGGAAGGACCAAGAGGTTTGGGGCCCCCAGAGAAGGAGTGGAAACTTCCTGGCCACGTTGCTGTTGCTGTTGCACTAAGTCCGATTTCCTCCATTCGCCTTCCTCCCCTGGTCCGTCCGGGTTTCCGTATCCACAGTGCCCCTCGGGACACATCTGTGTCTTGGGGTACTCCTTGGACTGAGTGACATCCTTCCGGTGGCTGATAATTGAGGCTTCCTGCACAGCCGTGTGAGCTCTCTGTGAGGCCTGCGAGAGACTTGCCTACCAGCGCCCTTCAGGACCAACAGAAAAGCCCCAAGAGAGGCCAGAAGCCGGGCAAGCAGAGGTGGAGCTAAGATGAGTCCCAGGTCAACCTTTGCTGGAAGAAGACTCCCCACCCCCACCCGCTGGACACCCACTGCTGCCGGGCCCTCCCGCCCTGTCTTCACACTGGCTGTGTCAGCTCAGCGTCCTGAAACAGGTCTGCTCCCTCCCCCGAGCTCCCCCTCCTCCCCAGGAAAAGGCTGAGTTTCCACCAGAATCCATACGGATTCCAGGAAGCATTGGTCTGTGAAGCTGTAGGCTTGAGGCTTATTTTGTTTTGGATCAAAACTTGCTTTTCTTCTTAGCTCCTGTTCTGGGGTGGAAGTAGAGGGAGAGGAGCTAGAGGTCAGAGGTGGGATCTCAGAGAACACCACACCCCCTGTGCCGTTTTTTCTGCTTGCCTTTGACCAGCCCCTCCGACTCATCTTGAGGTGAATGGACTGAGAGATTTGCCTCCATCCTTGCGAGTTTTCATCCACATTCTTAAGCATGGTGAATCCCCCGACTTGGGTGTGTGCATTTAGATTCTGAGAAAGCAGTTCCTGGTGTAGCGTAGTCAAGGCTCCCAGAAACCGAAAGGGCACACTCCTTTTATTCTTGCCTCTTTCACTTCTTTTCTGTTCTTATCGATTTCTTTGGGCACTTAAGAAAACAGTAGGCAAAGCCTGCTACTTCCATTGAAATAAAATATTCTGCAGTCAAACCACACACCATAAAGAAATAATTGCAGTCTGTATATATTGCTAATGGACATCTCTCAGCAATTCCCTGTCTCATAAGGTTTAAACACAGACATTAGTATAAATATGCAGAAATCCCCATTCGGGCAAATTACTCTGCATTTCTGAACAGAAGGAAGATTAACCATGTGCTGATATCTTTGAAGGAGCTCAGCAGAGCAGGAGAAATCCACTGGCCCTGTCTGGGAGAGAACTTACAACTCCTTGATGGCCAGAGGGCAGAGCTGGCGACCTGGCTGGCCTCCCCTCATTCCCTGGGCCTGGGATCCCTGGAGCACCAAGGGTCTGGCCTCAGGAAGAGGCAGTGGCCCCCACCCCGGCTGGGTCAGCCTCATCTGAACTGATTGGTCACCTGGGTATTCTGCTTCTGGAGCCTTCCAGGCTCCCAAGAGCCTGACAGGGGCAGGAGCTGGGAGGTTGAGGAGGCCTCAAATAAAAGGCCCATGAGAAGCCCTGGGGAGGTCTGTAGAGGCACCACCACCGGGACCCCAGGGCCTGCCATCCCTGTTCTCTGGCCTTCTGCACGCTTGGCCCCTGCTCTCCGGCCCTTCTTGCTCCAGCAGGGGGCCCCACACTCCCTCAGTAGGCCAGCACAGAGGGGACGTCTCTCTCTTCAGGACACAACAGCCTGCGCCTCCAGAGCCTAACACCTCACTGGCAAATGCTTGTGAGGAAAGCCCCTTCCCTTCAGAAATCACCCCAAACCCTGGTGGCCATGGCGGGGGGGGGGGGTGGCGTAGGTTGCTGGTGGGGGTGACAGGGTCTGACCTCCCCCAGTTGCTGATCAGAGGAGAGGCAGCAAAGGCGAGGGGGGCAGCCTGACTCTGGGACTCCCCACGAGGCTCACAGCAGTCCTCCGGGCTCAGCACAGGCCGATGTCTCCCCTTTCCAGACATTGCTCTTGGCTCGGCTCAGCCCGGGCACGAGGCCCAGTTCCCCCTGCACAGAAGCCGCCGTGGACGGAGGAGCAGGGAGACGGGCCAGTCCTGGTGTGGGACGTGGGAGGTGAATTATGAGCTAGTCAGGAATCACCATAGAGCCAGAGGTCTTCTGGTTATTTATTTTGTGTTTGCCAGCCTTTCCCACAGTGGAACTGAATGTGGAGCGAGAGGAACACAACATTTGCATTCTGAGGTGAAGGAGAGGGGGTTGGGCCTGCCAGTTGGAACTGTAGCCTCAGGCCCCTGCCTGTCTGAAAGGACAGAGGGAGGCCGGGAGCTGGGCTCTCCTCAGCCCAGCAGGCCAGGGTTTCTGAAACGCCTCAGTCTCAAGTCAGAGCTCTGAGGCACCAGCCTCACCAGAAACAGGAGCAGGAAGGCGAGATCTCTCCTCAGCTAACCCCACATCCCCGCGCAGACTTCACTCACCCGTCTCACCAGTGAGCATCTTGGTCTATTTTCATGTCTGTCTCCCCAGCTCGACTGTGAATGACTTTAGAACACCCCCGCCACAGGCCAATTTAGCAACTTTATGTGTAATTTTTAAAGTTACCCTTTTCTCAAGACCCTTGCCTGCCACCTACCAGAGAATCATCACACTCACTCAAGAAACCTATGCTGACTGAGGTCAGCGGCGCCCTCCAACTTGTGCAAGGCACAGCCTGAGCACCCTTTCAGAAATCACCCCAAACCCTGGGAAGCAGGAGCCCTGCGGGGACAGACTGAGGGGCTTAACTTCCAGGTGCTCTTCCAAGCACAGACTCATTCGATTCTCACAACAGCTCTTTAAAGTGGGGACTGCTAGGATCCCCATTTCACAGACGGGGAGACCTGGGCTCAGCAACAGGAAGTTTACCCAAATGGTCAGGGACGGAATCTTGATGGAAACCCAGACCGTCTGGCCCGTGGCCTAGCTCTTACCGCACATGCACGCTGGGTCCTCAGGGCCTTGCTCCAGGTTTGTCCGTGAGGGCGGCCAGCAAGTGGGTTTGCTGTAGGACTCCGGAGTGACCTGGCTTCCGGCCCAGTTTAGCTGCCTCCCGCCAAGCCCCACTGAATCTCTGGCTCCCCATTTGTAAAATGAAGAGCCTAATGCAGAGTCTCAGGGGTTCATGGCCACTGAGCCCCCGCACTGCTCTGGCGCCATACAGCCAGGCCTGAGGGGTGACCCCTGTGGGCCCAAGCCTGTCAGCTCTTGTCCACCAAGGTCTTTCAGATCAGCCTCCCAGGCCCCCTTCCCCCCCCCAGGCCCTCCTTCCCACCTAGACAGCCTCTGTGGACTCAGTTCTGCCTCCTGCCCTCTGCTCTGCTGCCTGCCCCTCTTCACCTGCTTCCAAGCCTGCCCCTTCAAGGCCACAGTCCACTGTCCACTCTGAAAGCCGCGTCTAAAGCACCTCACTAGCCGCCCCCACCCACCCACCCAGTCAGAATCCACCCATGCTTCATTTCTCACTAAGGTCCCTCACCTTTCCACTCAAGGCTGCTCACCTCCACGTCAGCGCCACAGTCCTGGCCCCTCGGGGCTTCTGCCTGCCGACACTCAGGCAGCCTCTGCGCCATGAGCACAGCGCCCACGCCCTGTCAGACCTACCTGGAGGTTGTTCTTCCTCCCATCCCCAGACCACATGGAACCCCCAGGCCCAATGCCGCCCTAGGTAGGGCTGAGCAGACTGCTCACAAGGTGACTCACTCTCGTCCCCAGGCTCCTGGGAAGGGCCTGGGCCAGCGCCTGGCCAGGCGGGAGCCCAGCAGTGAACAGCGTCCCGACGGCAGACTGTAGCCAAGCCACATCCACCCAAGCGCCGGCCCTGAGCAGCCTGCTCCGGCCACCTCCTCCCTCAGTGGACACTGGCCCTGACCCCTCCGACTCCCACAGGCACTCCCGCCTTGGGCAAGGTCAGGTGTGGCCTCAACCGGGTTCCCTGACCCCTGCAGCTGCAGGTGGGAACCAGGGGCCCCCTGAGGAACTACAGGAGCCAGCACTATGTGTGTGCCTGTCAGAGCAGCCTGGGAAGGGTGCAGAATTACAGAAAAGTGGAACTTTCCACCCCAACAAGAGCTGGTTCGTATAGTCCAAAAGGGGAGAGAAGTTCAGGTAGCCCATGAGGGCCCAGCCCCAGACACAGCGCGCCTGCACACCTGTGTCCACCCGCGTTCTTCAGAGACCCAGTTCCTAGCCCTGCAGGCTCTAGCTGGGGCTTGACTGGGAGTTCTCTTGGCACTGGGGGACCACGGGAAGGGGGACCTTGAGTGTAGAATCCTCCTCTCAGGACTAAGTCATTTATGTGGAAGGATGTGGCCTTACTCCTCCCTGACCTTTGTCAGTGGGAAAGCTCTCCAAAAATCACGCGCCACCCCCGGGCCCCTTGAGGAGAAAAGAGAGGAGGAGGCTGAGTCATGCGGCTCACAGCTCCGAAAAGCCATTTGCTGGGAGCTCTGGGACCAGCTGCAGCCAAATGCATGAGTGAAGACGCATCTCTGCGTGACAGCGCTGCCCGGCGCTCGTGAGCCGGCTGAACGGTGCTGCCCTTGAGGACACCAAGAGGTCACCACACACCCAGCTCCGCAGGGACAGGGCTTTTGGTCTGTTCTGTATCCCCAGAGCCTGGCACGTGGTAGGTGCTCAGTAAATGTTTGCCAAGTGTGAGTGTGTGCAGGATGACTGAATGACCGCAGCTGAAAGTGCTCAGCACTGAAGGGCAGAGCCCACAGTGCTGGGGGCACAGAGCAGGAAGGCACGATTCTGGGCAGGGGGACAGCCAGCGCGAGGGTGGATGGGACTCCAGAGTCAGGAAATCTTTAGACAAAAGTCCCCCTAAAGAAAATTGTCTCCTTTTGTCATCAGCTTCATTGATTTTGTGTCGTTTAATTCAATTCTGCCTTCTCTCTTGTCCAGAGACTTTTGCAGAGATTAACTTTATTATCTTATTATTGTCCGCTGACCACCGATGACTTGTTTTTTATGGACTTTTGCTCTGGTCGGGGCCCGTCATGCTCCTGGGCAGTGGGCAGCTTCCTCTGTTTCCTGAAGGGGCTACTGTGATCTCAGGAGATTGGGCCATCCGAGTCCTCGGCCATCTGATGTCTTGGCAATATCTAGAGTTACCGGGTGGTGAAGCTTCTGCTCTCTGGTGATGACTGTACTGGCCCCACTTGGGTTTCCAGCCTTCCCTATGGGTTCAACGTGCCTTCCCTCCCTTCCTGAACACCTGCGGTCCCCTCATCAGACCCAAACCCCGGCTTTGCCTTGGCCAGTCCCAGTTCACCTCCCCCGTCAGTTCTACCTGGCAGAACCGCATGCCCTTCCTTTGCCCATCATGCCGTCTACGGTGCTCTTGGGCACCTTCCCAAGTGCCCCCAAATCTTCCTGGGCCTCTGGGCCTCCACTCCCTGGCCTGAGGAAGGCCGCCGGGCTAAGCAGGGGGCAGTGAAATACTAGCGTTTAATACCGTAGCAGTAGGTAGGGCTTTGCAAGAACCAGAACTTGATTCAAAGTTGGCCTCTGCCTTTCCTTAGCAGCCGGCCAGTTCCTCTCTCTGAGCCTCCTTGTCCTCATCTGTAAAACGGGCCCCATCCTGAGAATGAAAGGAGAGCTCACAGGGAGGTAGGAAGCATGCACCCGGAGAGATTTTCAAAGTGTGGGTCCTGCCTCCCCCTCCCACGCCCAGAGGTGCTGTCCAGACAGGTGAAGAAGCTGGGGGCGGCGTCCAAGTGGAGGACCCTGGGGGTCCCCCACCCTCTTCTGGGCTTCTGTGACTGAGTCAGAAAAATGAGTCTGCGGCGTAAACAGCGCGCCCCGTGGGCCAGCGCCCAGCGCGTGGCTAGCGACCCGGGAAGGCGCTGCTTTGTTCTGTCCATTGAGTTTCCACGTCGGTTCTTGCTCCTCGCCGCCCTGCAAGCGCAGGTCGAGACCCAGACGGCCTGATGCCCGTGACCGCGGCGCGGCGCCGGCGCAGGGGCGGGGCGCCGGGCGGGGCGGGGAGCGCGGGCCCGCCCCCTGACGCGCTCGGCCCCGCCCCCTGCGCGCTGCACGTGCGGGCCGCTGGGGGTTCCCGCGCGGCGGGGGCGCGTCTGCGAGCGCCTATTTGCATATGCGCAGGCTGGGTATTTATAACTTCTCTTCAGCCAGTTCCAAGTTATTGATGTCTTAAAGTGACTTTAATCTGAGCCTTCTTTTCTTCAAATGGGCTTTTGATTTCCGGAGTGATATTATACATGGCTGTAAGCTATTGACTGAGCGATCGCCGTTGTGTTCTCAATGTGCTGATGCTGAAAATCTGCGATATAAATAAACTTCTTCTGGTAGAATCATTATAAAGCACAAGCAGCAGAAATTTATGGAAAGAACAGACTAAATGCTTAGACTTAAATTCTTCAGTGTGCCGGTCGCCCTAAACTGCTGTGTCTGGAGTTTGGGCTGCTGATTCAGGCGGAAAAAAATCAAAGGGACACATCGCCTGTCGGTGCATTTTTACTATGATCTATTGTGTTGGCAAAAGAGAAAGCTCAAAAGCTGCCATTGATAATCCTGGTTAAAACTTGGAGCATAAATTATTAAGACGTGTAGTTTCTTTCCCGAGTGGTTGGGGACTGGGGCGTGCGGCGCAGTAAAGAAATATAACATCAATATGTGCTTATGCATTGTAATGTGGGACATTTTTATGCCCATAATAAAACATGCCGCCTACAACTATGTTTATGAAAGCAACAGATAGGAAGATCCATAATGCCGCTTAATAGAGTTAATCACCTCCCATCGGAGCGGTTTAAAAGGCTTTTTATTGCGTGTTGAAAAGCTTTGACCATAATTAATACCCTGCACACTGTCAGGTGCCAGTCAGAGGGCTGGAGGCAGCAAAGGGAAAGTTCTAGCACTCAGGGGCTGGGAGGGTTCTCAGGATTCCCGCCAGTTGTCTGAGCTCCAAGATGTTAAATCAGGAAACCCAGCCTCTGTGTCAAGCACTGGGTTGTGGCTGGGCCCGTGCTCTACATTTTTAGCTCTGGACTCTCGATGTCAGTTCTGAGATTGTTCTGGGCTCCAGGTTCTGCGCTCAAGGCTGGCTCTGGGCTCTCACAGCAGACTATGGATGGCCTGGGTCCCTGGTCCTGAGTGACAGGTCACACAGTACTTATTCACCCAGAGCAGAGAGAAGGGACAGATGTTTCCTAAAGTCTTGGTTGGGTTGGCAGTCAGATTGGTGGATTTGGTTACCCCACAAGTTCACCCCATGTGCCCTCGCTTCGCCTCTCAGCCTCCCAGGCAGTTCTCAGCAAAGGAGAAGGAAGCACCTGGAATGCCCAGGGGTAAAGCTGGCCCCTCACGAGAACAGCCTGCACATAACAGACCGCAGACCAGCTGGCCTGGCGCACCGCCGGGTCACCAGCAGCTGTCACCGGGGACGCAGAGATGTGTGTGTTTGGGGACAGGTTGCTGTGGCAGGCCTTTGTTGGGAAGGCCACACCTAAACTGACTTCTGGTCCCCAACTGGAGCGCCGGTCCCTGGGTTTCCATCACAGCCCTGGGGATGGACACGCCCCCACCACCCCGCCACCACCTGCCCCCACCAGCACCACCCTCAGTGAGAGCTGTGCCTGCTGGCCTTCCCAGCAAAGGCCGGGCACTGGGTCCATGAGGGCCCCGAACGCTGCTGCCCCGCTGCAAGTGAGCACACTCGTGGGGACGGGCCGCACCTTCCCCACCCCAAGCCACCTGTCAGGTCCCAGGGCAGCCAGGGAGGACAGAGAAGGGCGGATGTTGAGCAGGAATCCCTGGTTCCCTCCGTCAGCTGACCCTGCACGGCAAGCGGAACTCTCCAGGGCTCAGACTCATGTTCTGGCCCCCAGGCCTCCTACAGGGTTCTGGCCACTACCTCCTAAATGTGGCAACCCAAGAAATAAGAAATTGAGTGTGAACTTCCCAGAGCCATCCGTGACAGGCTAAGCCAGGATCCCAAAATGCTGGGGCCTGGTTTTCAGGCGGATTTTTGGAGTCTTATCCCAGCCCCTACCCCCACCCCCTTAGGGAGTTCCCTCCACCCCAGGCAGCAACTGGAGGGGTATGCCAGCCTGGGGGAGGGTGTGCCTAGCCTGGGCCATGTCCCAGCTCAGGGAAGGCCCCCTGGGAGGGGCCAGGAAGGGAGCAGGAAGGGCAGGAAGGGAGCAGTGGGCCCTCAGGTGCTGACTGGCCTCAGGAGACAGAGCCAGGGCCAGCCGGGTGCAGAACTAGCCCACACACGAAATAAAGCAAGAGTGTCCTGAAGTCCCAAGGCCTTAGCCCTGCGGATAGGGCTGCAAATTAGGTCTGGAGCCACCATGAGCATCCACTGAGGAACTGTGGGTGGAGGGAGCACCTCTCACCTCCACTGTAAATGAGCTGCAGGATCCGGGCAGGCAGGCAGCACACCTGGGGTGCTCTGGCAGAATGGGTGTAGGCCTCCCCAGCCGGGCGCGGCGTTAAAGGCGGCCTGGCCTTTGGCCACCCAAGCTGTCCTCCTGCAGCTCAGACCCCCACTTTCCCTGCCCACAACCCCGGTGGCCTTGGACCCCTGCCAACCACCGCATCTTTTTACCAAACCCCCCAGCTACTCCTGGCTCCACCTTGGTCTGTGGCCTTGAGTGAGCCCTGTGGCCACAGCGAGGAGGAGAGGGCTTTGCCACTTTGCCACTCAGTCCCGGGGAGACTTCTGGGCCGAGTTTGTTAATAGAGACGTCTGTTCTGGGAGGTCATGGTACCACCTGTCATTAACCTGGGCACCCTGCCCGGGGTTCTCACCAAGAAATCATGGGCAGCTGCTTGCAGGCGGGTGAGTGATTTGCAAGGGCCACAAGAATATTTGCATAAACATATGTATGAAAGTGTGTGTGTTTATTTGCATTCATTTGCATAAATTGCTGGCTCTTGGAGCTGTCATTCTTTAATTTTATCTTTTTTCCCCAGTAAATTTCTTTGAGCTCTGAGTGTAAATCTGGACACTCTGGGAATGTGAACAAAAAGGCAAAAAATAGCTATGCTGGGCCATGAGACCAGAGGGCCTCCAATTTGCTGCACATTAAAATTTCCGGAGGAGTTTTTAGAAATCTGAGTGCCTAGATCACCCTCCCATACTACAGAATCAGAAACTCTGGGGATGGGACCCGAAAGTATTTTTTGAAGCCTTTCTGGGTTAGGCTGATGCCCAGGCCGAGGTTGAGAATGGATGCCTGGGGCGGGCCCGTATCCTATCAAACCAGCCTCACCCTCCCACTGGTAACACTGAGCAGCCCCCCACCTCTCTGAGCCCTCAAATGCGCAGGACACTCAGGTTTAAATGAATGCGGTGTGAGCGGCAGGGGCACGGCACACAGCAGGCGCCCACGCCGTCTCCACTGTCACTCTCGGAGCCCCCTCGTGCAGAACTACAGCATCTGCAGACCCGCTGCTGCTCCCGGCCCGGCCCCTGGTTTCCGTGGACTCGCTGGGGCGCCACTCAGCCCCGAGGACAGTGCGTGCGCCGGGCGGCCCCCCAGGTCTGTCCTTGTCCAAGTGAGGCTCGCAGCCCCTTCTCCTTCAAGATGACTTTCAAGCTGCTGATTCCATCACTGCCCCGATGCCTGGAATCTGGGTGCTAGCCACGGGGAGAGCGCGAGTTACGGAGCCCGCCCAGCCCTGCCTGCCTGCCCCCCTTCTCGCCCCTTTCTGCTTGGGAGCGAGCCAAGCACTAGGGATTGCAGGTTTTCCTTCCCCAGTGGGCGCTGCCTGCAGGGAGAACGCCGGCCATCTGGAAATGCCTGGGGTCCCTCGCGCGGAGGCCCGTGCCCGCCTTGAGCCCCCTGCCTCTGTGCCTGTGCTCAAGCCACGCGTTCTGTGCAGCCCCCACCCCCACGCGTTCTGTGCAGCCCCCAGGATGGCCATCAGCTCCATCCTGTCCACGCTAGACCATGCATCCTAGTCCACAACACCTTCTCCGTCCCAGCTGTCCACCTCCTTCATCACTTATTCATACCTTACCCGAAACCTCTCCCAAGCCAGCAGCTTTGCCAGCCCGGGGTTAGAGAGGCCATTCCGATCCAAGCTCTACTTTTGACAGTTTTAATGAACAGTCAGGTACTAAGCAAAGTCAAGTAATTACCCCTCTCCAGCACCTACTAGAGAAATAGGACGCACCCACCTCCTCCTGCTCTGGGCACACCACGCGGGTCTTGCTAACAGGAGACAGGCCCGGCCACACCCCGGCCTGAAGGTGTGGAAGGAGAAGTGCTGGTTCCAGAACCTCCGGGGCGCAGAGGGCAGAGCAGATGGGAGCTGGGAGGCAGCATCTGGTGGGGGCCAGGCTGGCCGGCCCACTCATTGCCTGGATCCTCCTTCCTGGGATGCTGAGGTCATCCCTGGAGCTCCAGGCAGCCCCCAGGCTGGTTTGCAGCAGGTCCCAGGTCAGCTGGGCTGGGAAACCTTCTCCTGAGCCAGCTTATGGGCCCCTGGGGACAGGGCTGTTGCCACCGCCCCGGACCCTCCTGTCCCCCTAAGGCTCCCCGCCACCTGCACCCACCAGTGGCCACACTCATCCCAGGACAGAGTCAGCCTGGGCCACCTCAGTGGGGATTGTAGAAACTTCAGGAAGCCTGTGACACCCGATGGACAGCGTTGCTCACCACCCAACTGTATCAACTAGAATGACAGGAAGCCATGTCTATGGCTCCAGACCTGACCTTGCCAGGCCTGGTAGTGGGGTAGGCACAGAGGTGACCCAAGGGTAGAAGGCCACACAAATGCACCCCTCCCGGGAGGCTGTAGAAGGCTCAGGTGAGCCCCCTAACATGCACACACACGCACGCACGTACACTAGCTCCTCTCCTGCCTCCTTGCCCCACCCTCTGGGGCTGCCAACCCTCCTCTCCTTCTACACGATTCCAGGTGTCCTGGGCTGCCTTTAGCCCTGGCTTGTGGGGTTTCCAGTTCGTTTCCCTCTTTACTTGGGTAACTGAACTGATTGTACTCCCAGCTCCGGTTCACTCATTCTTGCATCCTTTCAAACTATTGATTTCTTGCTGGGACTGTGGCTCCCAGAATTCTTGGGGGACACTGGATTTAGCTAAAGCAGACTGGGGAGGGCCATATTTCCCCTTCCTTTGCGTGCTGCTCTTACCTGTCCCTCCCTCCCTGAGCATTTCCTCCCACCCCCGTCTTGTCCCTTCCCGGGAGAGGTGCTGGCCTTCCCAAAGCTCTTTGAGAGGCTAAGTGTCTAGGAAGGAGGTTTGCAACAAGGCGGGGTCCATGGGGCACGCACGTGACAAGTCAGGCTTTGGGGTCATGGCTGCAGTTGTGGGGCTCGTAGTACCTGTTGGATATAGCATCTCTGCATCAGCGTCCCTGTTGTTCTTCTGTCCTCCTCTGGGGTCTCTAGTGCTGGGGGCAGAGGCCCCGGGCCCCCTCATTCGGCTTCATCCCCAGCCGGCCCCTTCCCGTACCCCTACACCAGCTGTCTTACCCAGGCCTCCCGGCGCCCTGGGTGGAAGGCCGGTCAGCTGGGGTCTCTGAAGAGAAAAAGGACAGTCGTGGAGGCCAGTCAGAGGGCCCCAGTACCCCTCCCAGTGCCTCTGGGAATCCTGGGAAGTAGGGCTGCAGAGCTCCCCAAGCACCGCCTCTGCCTGGGAGAGAGGCTGGGGGGTGCTCTCCAACCGCGCCCCAGATGAGGAAGCCAGACCTTGTGGGGTCCTGTTTTCAAACTCAGCACTGCAGCCCCCTTCTCTGCCGGGGAGGAGGCTGTGCTGGCGGGTGTGGTCCAGCCCACCGAGCTCCGCTGGGCTCTGTCTTCCCGGAGACAACTAGAGTTCTGCCTGCCTGAGGCCCGCTCCGTTCACATCTTTACTCACATTCTCCGGCGGGCAGGAGCCGCCACAGACCCCCACTGCATGTGGAAAGCTGGCATCTCCCCCTCAAGTAATGGGGGGGATGGTAAAATCAAAGACTGTGGACTGGACGGAGCCCAGGAGGGGCTGGTGGTCGAGGGACGGCCCTCTGGAGGTGCAGCCTGCGAGGCCAGGCCTGGGGCCCCATCAGTTTGAGGGACACATCCAAAGATGCTAAAGGAGGGGAGCAGCAAGCAGCACTGGCTTCTGAATGCCGGCCCCAGCCTGAGTGCTCTCTGCAAGTCCCGTGGCTGCTAACCCGCCAGGGCTCAGACGCTGCTGCGTCACGGGCCGGGCCTTGCTGTCGCTAGGCTTTGCTCTCATCTTTCCTACACACCTGGGCCCCAGGGAACCTGGCGACTTTTCTGAATTTCCCTCCCAGGCCTTTAATGTGTAGATTCCTAAGCACAGCTTACCATAGGGCGCCTTGCCTGGCCCGCAGCCTCATCCCGCCTGCCCCACTCTCCACTCCCGCCCTCCGCGACTGCTCTCCGCCCCTGAGTGTGCTGGTACGTGTCGCAGGCCCTTTGCCCAGGCAGAACCCTAGCAACACAGCCTCTGTCTGTCTTTAACTAGCCCGACCCCTGTCCCGAAACCAAGCCCAGCCCCCACCCCCAGGAGCCTCCCTCCGGCCCCACTCCCGCCCACGGGCACCCTGTGCTCCCCCAGGCTCAGGGGCAGGCTCTGCTTCCAGAGGCATCACATGGAGAGTGATGCGGGCCACAGTGCATCCCCGAGCCTGCACCCCGGGGCCCTGGATGCCACGCACAGACTCCAGCTCCGGCAGAGTTCAGCAGAAAGGAGATTTAGTTGAGGCTGAGGAACTGGGCTGGGAACTGGACCGGGAAAGGGGCAGCACAGGCAGGTCCGTCACAGGGGGGCTCTCCTGGGACCCTGCCCTGGCACCGTCTCCTCGGGGTGTTCCAGCGCCACTGAGCCATCGGCGCCGTCAGTTCAGCTCCTGCCGCCGTCACCGTAGCTGTCCCTGCTCTGCTCCCCGGGATTGCAAAGTCTAGGGCTTGAGCAGCGGCCCGGCCCAGCCCGGTCTCCTGCTCCACATCAGCTGCCAAGGAGCTGCCGCCCCTCAGCTCCTACGGTGCAGAGGCCCCAAGATAAAAGGGGTTGCAATGCTGAGCCGCTAATGAACTATGTCCAGTACATCACCTGTCTCGTCCGTCAGGCAAGGAGCTCCTTAGGGATGGAAACTGATTTCATCTTCATATTCCAGAACCTTCATATTCCAGCACATAGTAGGTGCTCAGTAAATGTGGAGCAGACTGTGAACTAGAATGAAGGGGAACAGCCTTCCGCACGTGCACTGGCTCTCTGCCAGTGGCTGAGCTAGGGGCCCCGACCTCCCCTGCACTTGTGCGCACCCCACCCCATCCTCTGCCTCCCCAGGCCCGTGTCTCCCCCTTCCCTAAGGAAGATCTTCAGCCATTGCTGTTTATGTAGCTCGTGCCCAGCATCTCCCAGAGGGGCCTTGTGTCCCCACTGTGCTGTGCTCCCCTGGCTCAGGGACCACCTCACCCTCTATCCACCTTGCAGGCGCCACGCAGTGGGCTTCCGCTGGTGGGTGTGTTCCGGGGGTATTCAGAGAAGAGGCGTCAGGATGGGTTGGAATAGCTGGGGGTGGGGTGATGGGAGCGCATGATGGTGCTTGAAAGGCTTTGCCATAGTGAAGGACCTGGACATACCGGGCGTGACCCAGGGAGAGGGTTGCGGGGTTGGTGGGGTACGGGTGTGATGTGAACAGAAGATGGAGCCAGGCACGGGGACAAGAACAGGTCTCAGAAGGTTCTGAGAGGCAGAGGGCAGGAGCCCTTACTCAGGTCTGGGGGAGTCGTGGGATTCAGGAGCTAGAGCTGGGTCTCCCAGTCTTGCTACCCGCAAATGTGGGCTGTCAGGCTTGGCGTGACTTCCAGGGAGGGCACCCCTCTGACTCAGGCTGGCTGCCGGGACCACGGGTGACTTGACTCTCTCGCCTGGAAGCTGGAGCCCAGCTGGCCGTCCAGGGCTGGCTGCTCGTGGCCAGTGAACTTGGACTTGACGGCTGGGACCGGCCGGGCAGCAGCTGCGGGAAGCCCCGTGTGTGTGAAGTCGCCGACATGGGATGAATTATCTCTGGGCGCGCGTGACACGGTCTTCGCTGGGCTTTCTCAGTATATTTCACAACTGCTCTGAGTTTATAATTTTCTCAGGTCCTTTATCCAACATGTGTCATAAATACCAACAGAATGGAGAGCATTTATCATCTAGTGGCGTTCTTATTTGTGCTCTGAAAAAAAAATTATTTGACCGCACAACCTTTCTCAGGGGCTCTGATTTAATGGACTTCTCTGCTGCAAAGCCATTGAAATTCCTTGCCTTTTAATATTTGACATGCCTTCCTCTTTATTACCACCTCAGACAGCCCTCCCAGTCCAGCTGGAACGAGCCCATTCATCTCTGACAAATAACTTGTGTCGTTTGGTGAAAAATATGCAGAAGTTTGGCTGCAACTTCATCTCCAGTCTTGGTTCCGTCTGTGGCCTCGTTGTCCCCTGACTAAAGCATCCAGCACCAGGCAGACCCGCCCCACTTGGTGCTGGGTGCAAAGAGCCAGTTTCTCCTAATCATTTAAAATGGTGTTAGGGACAGGGCGTTTAGTGATATCCGTAACTGGGTGTGTTAAGTATTAGCCTCACAGCATCACTTACTATTCACAGTGGTCAGAATGTCTCCCAGCCATACAAGTGTCCCTTGATGAATAAATGAGTTAACAGTATGTGGTACGTCCATACGATGGAGTAGTGTTCAGCCTCAGAAAGGAAGGAATTTCCTACACTGCTCCATGGATGAGCCTTGAGGAAATGCGTCGCTCACAAGAAAAGACCGGTACTGGATGATTCCATTCATGTGCAGTACCTCGAGTCGTCAAATTCATAGAGACAGAAAAGAAAGACGGTGCCAGGAGCTGAATGATGAGGGGTGTGGGAAGACGTTTAATGGGTATAGAATTTCAGTTTTGCAAGATGAAATTGATCCTAGAAATTGATTGCATGACAGTGTAAATGTACCTAACACTATTTATTGAACGATATACCTAAAAACTGGCTTAGATGGTAAATTTTACCACCATTCAAAAACACATGCACACATAACAGTTAACTTCAAACTGAACCAGCAAAGGAAAACTTGGTAAAGTTCTCTGCACAACCGAGCCCATCAGTGTATTCATGCCTCCTGTATCAGCTGGCTCTTGGTGTGTAACAAGCAGTTCTAAGACTCGGCGGTTTAAAATAACAACTACTTATTTAGATTTTGACTCTGGTTTGCAATTTGGACTGGGTTCAGCTGACGTGAGTCAGACTCAGTTGACACTGGTGGGGGTTGGCAGGTGTCAGTGGCTCCTCTGGGACAGCTCGTTTCTGCTCCACCTGCCCTCTCGTTCTCCAGCAGACTAGCTCAGTCTTGTCCATGCGGTGGCAGGGGGCCTGAGAGAATGAACAAAATTAAGCAAAACGTGTTAAGTCCGTGGCGCACACTCATCCAGTGTCCTTTCGACCACTTTCTGGGGTTCGAAGCATGTCACACGGCCAGTCAAGATTCAAAGGGTGGGGGAATGAACTCCGCCCCTTCGTGTTTGCAGTCTGCCACTCCAGCTGCATATACGCCAGGCCCTGAGCTGAGTTTGAAGTTAAAAATATAAATAAAGCACAATGTAGGAGACATACATGCAAATACTTACAACACATAAGATGCTCTCGAGAAGCAAGCCCGGGTCGCTGTGGGAGCGTGACAAGGAAGGTGGAGGGTGGCGGAGGTGAGGAGAAAGAGGCAAGAGGCCGGGACAATATGGCACCTTAATAGTATTGAAGGACCGATGCCAGTTATCCAGATGCAGAAAGGAGGGAGATCCAGGCTGAGGTGCAGAGATGAGTTAAGTCTCGGAGGGAGACTTGGTTACGATGAGGCTCCGGTGGGGAGCGAAGGGCCCCCAGGAGCGGAGGAGCTGAGGTGGGCCGGCCCCTGCCTCCACTGGCACCTGGCTGATGGCCAGCTTGCTTTGGAGGTGGCTTGGAGGGGACAGGAGGGAAGCAGGGAAGCACCCTCAGGCCCTGTTGTGGTGACGGGGTGAGAGGGGTGGCAGCTCAGATGGGCGCTGCGGGAATGGGCCGAGGAGAGAGTGGACGCTGAGGTTTCTTGGTGGTAAAAGAGACGGGGCAAGGGAGGCGTCTGGAAAGGGGCCTCGTGAACAGATGTGTGCTTCCTCCAGGCGGCCCAGGCAGGGGTTCCCCGAGAAGGACAAGGTGAGGGCACAGGCAGCCACTAGTGTGGGAGAGGGAGCCCCACAGGCCCCCCGGGACCTCTGACTAAAGCCACGGAGAGCCTGAGGTCGAGGCTTCACTCCCACCAAGATTCCTGAGGGGGGATGGGGTGACTGAGGATCGCTCCTCTACAAACCTAAGGCAGCCAAGCTCTTAGGGCTTTGGGGTGCTAGGGAAGTCCACTCCGAAGACCCAGCGGGTTGAAAGGTTTCTCCAGGAAACCACAGTCCTCCGAGCCCCTCAGAGATTACGGGGCTGCCATCTGTGAAGAGATGGGGTAGGCAGAGGGCAACTGGCTTCCTTCCGTGGAGCCTCAGCTGTGAGTCCCCGAACAGCCTCTCCGGCTGGCCCTGCGCAGCCTGGTCGATACTTGGGATGCGCCCGGGGTCCTGTTAGGATAGCGAATCCCCTGGTGAGCACTTTCATAAATTGAAAAATTTTTCTGAAACGGAGTAATCCTGCCCAACTATTAAATCCAGATTTCCTCATAGTGAGAGCAGAAAGTGGCGCCATTTAGAACAATGACCTGGATCTCCAAGCACCTCCCAGATCCGCCTGAATTCTCCAGAGCTGGGGCTGGGGCTGGGGCTGCTGGTGTAATGGTTGAGGGACTGGATGTGAAGGAAAACCTTCAAAAGCAATCAGAATGCGCTGCACCCACCAGGCCTGGCATCTTGGCCTTCCTGCCCCTCCCCCGCAGCATGATTGCCTTGGCAGACTTGGGGCTGCCCCATCCCCCCTCTGCAGAGTGATGACCAGGGAGCCACAGAGCAGGTGCCCTGAGTGCCGGAGGAAATTGGAGCCCCCAGGCTGGGGCAGCCTGCCCAGGACCACACAGCCCATTAGCGGCAGCGCTGGGAGTCTTCAGAGGGCCAGCCCGGCGCTACCCCCGCCCACACCTGCTTCTCTCTTGGAGATGTCGTCGCCCGCCTGGCTCACAGGCTGGGAGGGAATGCATTCCCATAAAGCTGGTGCGGGTATGTCTGAGCAGTTTACCCCGGACCCACGCCTCGCGGGGTCTCTGCATCTCCCGGGGCCCACCTCCAGCCCAGCCCCCACCCCGCACCTCCCCTGGGGCCCCAGGGCCCGCTCCAGACTACACTCAGACCCCTTCCCTATGTGCCGCCTCCATTCCCGTCAGGCTCTAGAGATCGCCCTCCTGCCCACCCATCGCACCCCTTTGTTCCCCCAGCCCTTTGTTCTCCTGCATCCACCCCACGCGCCCCACCAGCCGGCCTCCCTCGAGCCGGGTGAGAACTCACCCCTGGGGAGCTTCCTGGAGAGCCGGGGAGCACCCCGCGCCTGAACACACAGCCCTGCCGTGCCTGCTCCACTCCAGCGCCGGCTGCCGTGGGCCTGGAGGGGTCGGCGAGGCAGCATTGCCCGCCACCCGCAGAGGGCTGGGCAGCCCTGAAGGTGGGCGTCTCCCCCGACCCCCCTGTCACCGTCTCCCTCGGTCTTCAGCAGGCCCAGGCCCTGTGTATCCTCCGAGGAGAGGCCTGCCGGCCTCCGGCGCCCACGCGCCTGCCCGTCCCCGAGCCAGAGCGCTTGACGTCTCCAGCTCCGGAAACATGAGCAGGGCCTCCGCCCCCATTTTACGGGTTGGAGACAGGCTCGGGGAGCACAGGGGCTGGTCCTCGGCCGTACCAGTGTCCGAGGCAGAGCCAGACTCACGAGGGCATCTTGGCACGTGGCCGGTGCTGGCTCAGCGACCGAGATGGCTGGTGAGGCTGGCGCGGAGCACAGAGGAGGGTACTTCCAGATCACCACGCAAAGTCTGGCGTAGCCCGGGAGGCCTGGGTGGTGAAGGGGACGCGGGGGACTGGCTCAGTCCTGCAGCCCCCCGCTCCTCCCCCTGACGGCGGTCTAGGCCACGCTGGCCCAAGAATCTGGGCTTCAGTTGTCCAGCTCCCAGCACGGCTGTGGGGAAGCTTGTCCAGGGGCTTGGGGGCAGGCAGGTGAGGCGGAGGCTAGGGTGGGGGTGCGGGCCGGCCACCAGAGGCCCAGACTTTTGCAAATGAAGGAATCTATGTCAGCCAAGCAGGGTCCTGGCGGGCTCTCCTCCTTCCCCCTTCTGAGCCTTGAGGCGGGTTGGGGAGACACTTCTGACACCCCAGGTTCGGAGCCCACGAGCCTGGGGCACTTTCTGTGCCAGCCCCAGGAGGTCAAGACACCAGGTGAAGGTAGGTGCACTTTGGGGTGGGAAGACCCCTAAGGCCACTCCTGGGATGTGCTGGGGCTGCGAGGCAGACCCCCCCTGCGGAAGACCCGGGCAAGGGGGAGGGTCCTCCAGGAACGGCCCACAATGAAAGGAGGCGCAGACAGTCCCTGCCCCTTGCTTGCTTCCCCCACCCCGAGTGTGAAATGAAAGGAGGTGCTCTCCAGGACCCCTCCACCCCTCCTTTCTCGGCCCCCACCCCCGAGAAGCTGGCCATGGCTGTCGTGTCTAATGTAGGGACGCTGGTTTTGCAGGTTTTGTGGTTTTTATTCCTTTGAACCATATCCAGCCCATCTTACATCACAATGCCACGCTTCCTTGGTACCCAGCGCATCGGCACCTTTGGCCTCTGGACAGCTTGCTCCCTAGTTAGCCACACAAGGTTTTCAGCTGTCTGTGGTATTCTGTGTGTTTCCGACCGTCAGTATGGGGCTCGTCCCGCTCCCCCCAACTTTCAATTTCTGGGTCTGGTTTTTTGATTATTGTATTTGTTTTTGTTTTTTGTTTTTTTGTTGTGGTTGTTTTTTTTTTTTTTGCTTTCAAAAACTTGTTATTCCCTTGGTTCTGTGCCCCCCGCCCCCAGTTGCTGCTTGTTTACGCACTGTTTGTGACTTCTTTTAACTGTCGAGGTTGAGCCAGACTTGCCAAGAAACAGTATCAAGTATTTTCCTATTTCTCTACTTCTTGAAAAATAAATTTTTTTTAATTAAAAAAAACTCTTAATGGGAACCTGGCCCTGTCTGTCTTCTCTGTTCTGCAGAAATGTTGAAGGAATTGAACCAGCAGCGCAGAGCGAAAGCGTTTACAGACCTGAAAATTGTTGTTGAAGGCAGAGAGTTTGAAGTCCACCAAAATGTTCTAGCTTCCTGCAGCTTGTATTTCAAGGACCTGATTCAAAGGTTTGCCTTCCTTCCAGCTGTGGTCGGGTCTGTTCCTTTGTAGGACGCTTTTGTGTCGCTTTTCTCCTCCCCTCTCTTGCAGGTTCCTGAAGCGTGACTCCCTGTCACAGAGCCAGTAGCCATCTCTCCTCCCCCCCAAGTGCCCTCTCACACACAGCCTCAGAGCAGCCACTGCCCCTGGCCCGCCCCACACGCTATGCTGGTCGCCTGGGCCCCCACCAGCAGTAGCCGACACCCCTGCCTCGCCCTGAAGACCCCGTGTTCTCAGTGGCTCACCAGCCCCCTCACCCCGAGATTTAGAGGACTGTAGACTTGAAGGGCCAGCGCACACGGCCCCCACGGGGCCAGCCGGTCCGGCACCATCATCGCTGCTGTCGACGGTGAACTTAAGGCCAGGAAAGCACCTCGATCAGACCCCCCCCCAGAGCAATAGGCGCCCGGGGGTCACGGTTCCCCAGCCCGAGTCGGGAGAGGAGACCTGTAGCCCGTGCCTCATCCACGCTGCGTGTCTTGGTTCTTGTCCACGGAGCCCAAACCGGCACTTCTCCGAGCGCAGACCAGGCGTGTCTGAACGCGGTCTCCCTCAGCCTCTGCTCCCTGCCCCTGCCCTCCGCCCCAGCTACTTCTACTTCAGTGAGTCTTAATGGTGCATGAGCATCTTTTTTTTCCATTATGTTGACTTTTTAATTTGTCTGCTTCATACCCTTGCGAAGAAGTCAGGGTCGCCTTCTAGCTCCTTAGAGAGGGAGAGCAGCTGAGGGGCCGGCCCAGGTGACGCTCCTGTCTCTCCCCCCACCAGCAGATTAATGCCGCTGCTCATTTTGCCTTGCAGCCTCTCCGGGCGGACGCGAGCCGGGCTGGCTCAGAGTGGGAGGACAGGACCTCTGCTTGCTTCCCAATGCTGTGTTTGGACTTGCCAACTAACCCCAGAGTGACTGTGTTTTGTTTCAGGATGGCACACTGGCTGGCATTTCCTTTCCAATCTGTTGTGTCCTTTCACTTAGAGCTGAGCTGTCTGGCGTGCGAGCCCCCCCAGCGCCCTGGCCCAGCCCCGCAGGAAGGGCAGGCTCTTTGTGACTTCCAGTTTCATGGACAGCTCTGGGCTCCCACCCCCAGTGCTTGGGTTCTCCTGTCCGAGCACAGGGGTTGGGGCATGAGCTCTGGGGTGAAGGGGCATGTCCAGTGGCTGCTTCTGGCCAAGGGAGGTCTTTGTGCTGCCACTCTTGGCAAATTCTGGAACTAGCAGTGCCCAGCACCTGGCCGCTGGATTGCAGCTGTGGCATCGTAGGGCCTTAGTCCCTGCTCCAGACCAGCTAGAGAGCACAGAAGGGGCAGAACACGGGAGGAGGTCGGTACTGAGTGGTGGCCCGTTCCTGGTCTAGAAGGAGATGGGCAAGAGGAGCGCAGGAGCCCTTTGCCCATCTTCAGAGACCGCACATGTAAAGCCAAACCCTTGCACACCCCAGAGGATACCACCAGGTGGGAACCCAATGTAGTAAAGTCTTCTTGGACAGGCCAAAAAGACAAAGAAGAGCTCATCCTTTGCCTGGAATATTCTGGAACATAAGGAATGTTCTAGAATGTTCCAGGCAAGGGGTGAGTTGACTGGAATGCAAGGTTAGGGACAGAGACAGGCATGACGTGGAGAGGTGGAGATGGTTTTTCGGAGATGGATGTGAGCTGGGGTGGGAAGGGCAGGCAGGCCCTGACCCCTGGCTTGGGCCTGGGGGCCGCTGGAAGCAGTGAGGAGGGGATGTCCACTGAAGTGGCAGAAATGCAGGATGTGACCCTGATAAAAGAATGGGTGCTGGGACTTAGTCACTGGGGGCGCAAGGACACTTCCGAGGGAGCTAGGAGACCTGGGTTCTGCTTCTAACTCACCACTTGCCCTCTGACCCCAGACAGGTCCGTCCTCTCTCTCAGGTCTCAAGTTTTCTCATCTGTAAAACAAGAGATTGGTTCACATGACTTCCAGGTTTCCTTCCAGGTCTGACATGCTCAGGAGACAGCCAGGGACAGGCAGGGGCAGCCCTGGGGAGGCTTCCCCGAGCGCCAGCTACAGGCCCCGGGCAGGGTGAGGTCAGGCGAGCGCAGGGCAGGCGATGGAGTTAGCACGCGGCGTGTTGAGGCTCAGCCTGAAGGACACCCCGTTGGGAGCCAGCTGGGTGGATCTGAACCCAGGGAGGCTGAGACTAGGGAGACCGGCTGGTCTTCAGTTAGGGGGGCAGGCAGGGGAGCGGCCAGGAGAGCCGGAGGACTCTTGCAGGCGATCCGTGTGACCCGCAGTCCTTGTAAAGTCACTCCCCTGCCCTCACCGTGGACACACCTCGCCTTTTCTGCCGGTAGCTGCAAATTCCTTTTGCGGAGAGGAAAGCGGGGTCTTACCGGAAGACGGTTTCCTTTCCAGCCATAGAAAATCCTCGAAAATTCACGCGCTCCTGGTCAGGGAGCAGCCAATGTTGTCACCATGTCATTTTCATCTCCTGGGGACTGGGACCCTGGAGGACCTGTGTGCAGCGGTGCAGGCGGCCCTGGGGAAGGATATGCCCTGCCCCTGGCCCCAGAGCAGAGGGCCCCCCAGCGGTGCCCCCCGCCTCAGCAGGGGAGCAGGGGGCCTCAGGACAGCATGCTTGCCCTTCACGGGCCCTGAGGGCACTGCCGGGGGCACCGGACCGACCCTCCCCCCCAGAACCTCCTCTCACCTCCAGCCCGTGGGGGGTGCCACATCCACCACTCAACCGTGAGGACACTGTCCCGCCACCGGGCCTGCCCCCAGCATGGCACCCTCACCTGGAGCCGCGGCACAGACCCAGGGACACCAGCCACGCACGCAGGTCACCTCAGGCAAGCAGGTTCCCGCCCGCGCCAGCCTCATGTGAATGCTGGATGAGACAGGGCTCGGTCCTGGGGGCACCCACAGACTGCTGGAGCGAGGGGCGGGGACTGGCTGGCAGAGCAGACCCCTGTGCAGCGGGGCCCGAGGCCGGGGAGAGCTGGCTCTGGCTATTTCCAGCCAGGCCGAGGAGGGGCACAGACACTGGAGACGGAGAAGAGCAGGAGCCAGGCCGGGCAGCGGGGAGCTCACAGGGTGGTGCTGTGACGTCAGGCTGGAGGCAGAAGAGGGGAATGAGGCTGGCCAGGGAGGCAGGAGCCAGATCAAGGCGCTAAGCCTGGGGGTGTCCTGTGTGTTCAATGAGGTGACGGGCGCGAGGGAAGGTCTCAGAACGCCCACTCCCCTCCGCTCAGCTGCCCATCCTGCCACAGCGCAGGCCCCAGGCATCGCTTTCCCCATTTTGCAGAGTATGAAATTGAGGCCCAGGGGAGCATGTCAGGGCAGCGAGGCAAAAGCGACCCATGGATCTGGGGTTCGAACTGAGCCCCGACTCCAAAGCTCATGCTAGACGAGAGCAAAAAGGCCCCTCATTTGTGCACAAAGCGAAGAGGGAAGTGAGATCTCAGGCTGCCGGCGTGCATGGGCATGCAAGGGGGAGGGATGCAGAGTGTGCGTGTGGTGTGTGTGCACGCGCGTGTGAGCACCTACTAAATACACCTGTCAGCAGACACAGGCAGACGTGCTCCCAGCCCCACACAGCCACCTCGGCTCCCCATCCTGGAGACAGAGGGGGCCTCGGGGTCTCTGAGGAGGCTCAGGGCGGAGCCTGTGCCTAGGACACCCCCTGGCATCACCCGCTGGTGCCCGGTCCAGACCCTGTGATAGCCCAGTCTGCAGGAAAGGGAGCTGAAGCTCTGTGCCTGGCTGGCAGGCAGGAGGCGTAACCACCTCCCCTGCACCACCTCCCTGCACCACCTCCAGCACAGGTGGGGAGACCCCGCAGGCCTGAGCGGAGGGGAGGGCGGTGGGCGGAGCCCCCGGCTTTGGGAGGAAGCCGAAGGATGTTTCAGCATCCCCCGTGGGATGCTCAGTCCAGCCTCCTGAGTTCAGAGTCGCTTCTCAATCCCGGGACCAGGACCGAGATCTGCCCCACCCCTTCATTTTGGGTCCATGCCGAGGCCCCTCCCCTCCTCCCCTGGGGCCCAAGGAGCTCTGGGCTGGCTGGTGCTGCAGGGCACGTGGCCTGCACTCGCTGGCAGGCGGGGTGCAGGCCCCAGCCAGGAAGGACCCGCCCTCCCAGCCCTTCCCCACACCGGTCTCACAGCAGCCCCAGAGGAGAGCTGCCCTCTCCCGGCACCACACGGGACCGAGGCCTGATGCTCTCCCTCCCCTCTGAAACCCTCACCTCACAAGTCTGCTGCAGCCAAGGGCATATTTGACAGAGGCTTTTCCTGTTGAAGGAAGTGAAGGGACTAACTGGTTTGAGTCCAAGTTGATTGTCGCAGTCCGAGGAACAGGGTCTGGGCTATCACTTTGTCATCTCCCTCTCCAGGAGAAGCTAGAAGGACCTACCGGACAGTGGCCAGATGCTGGACATGGGGACCCTGAGGTCCTTTAATGCAACAGCCCTTCCCCGTGAAGCTGGGCATTTGTGCCAGCGGCTGCCCCGTGTCCCGGTGGCATCGACAGGTGCCGCTGCAAGACCAGCTGACGAGGACAGGCTGACACGTTTGGATGCTGGCAAAATGGCGCACGCCAGCCCCATGGCCAGGTTGCCATGGGTGGGCCCTGGGAGATGCGTGTAAGCCTCGTCCTGGAGCCAGGGAAGGACACGTCCCCCACTCAGGCAGAACAGGGCACCAGCCACACCCATCGCCTGCACCCCGAGTGTCCGCACCCCCAGTTCCACAACTCTCAGAGTGAGAACAAGAGGTCACTGCGGTGGGGAGGGAGGGGGGAGCTCCAGCCTGATGTCCGGAGAGGGCAGTTCTTACGCCGGGGAGGGAATTGATGGGGAACCTCAAACGCTCTAATCGGGGCACTAAGCATTCCTGGCGCACCCACAAACCCGGCCTTCCAGGCGAAGGCTTTGGCCATATCTGGGGCTCTTCCCAGCACGGCCCTTTGAGGGGATGACTCTGGAGAGTTCTAGTCTGCAGACCCTTGGGCCCCGGGTGGGCAGGCAGCACCAACCCGCGCGCTCCCGGGCTCCCACCCCCGGCGGCAGGGTCGTGCCCCTACTCGACAGTGTCGCTGCCCAGTCCTGCCTCGCTCCACCCCCGCCCCAAGGTGCGGTCGTCACCACCTTGCAGCCAAGAACCAAGCAGCTCCCCACATACTCAGGGACTGAGTGGAACCGGACACTCGGATCCCGAGAGCCGGTCAGGGCAGGGCAGAATGTTCACCTGTGAAGGACAGAGCCCCGGAGGGGGACCTGGGCCACCCCGGAGCAGAGCCGCTCAGGGGCTTCTGCTCAAAGGGAAGAGACCTCAGGGGCCCTTCCCAAGACAATCTGATGATCTGGGTGGAGAGTGTCCACTGGCCTCCCTTGGCCCCACAGCTGGCCAGGCCGCACACTAACGCCTGAGTGGGCAATCGGCGTGAGGGTGCAATGGCCGCACCAGGCCCACTGTCCGGAGCCTCGCTTCCTCCAGGCGCTGAGCTTGGCCTCCGGACAGCCTCACTCGTGTTTCCCGCTCTTCATCAGGGGCCGACTGAAACGTCCTTTCGGCTCTCGGCATCCGGCATCTGCTCCCGGGCCCCCCCGCCCCTCTGCAGGCCCTTTGCCCGGGGGCCCCCCAGTCCCCGAGTGCCCCCGAGGGGCCCGGGAGCAGAGCCGCAGCCGTGCCTCCCAGGGCAGGCTCTGCCTCCCCACACAGACGCAGGACACGACAGGCGTCCGCCCACCCCCGTCCTCGCTGGCTGGCGAGTCGCATGTGTTTCAGTGTGTGTGCACGCATGCGTGTGTGTGGCTACATGCACACAGCCTGACATCCCACCTCAGCTCTTCAGAGCTTGAGTCCTCGTGCAGCGTTCATGGGTGGACAGGAGGGCTGACCGGCAGTGAGGGCAGCAGTGGCCGGGCCTGGGGACAGGCGAGCGTGCTCCTGTACCCACCAGCCCTGCCCCGGCCATGAGGAGTGTGAGGGGACGGGCTGAGTCGGGGGAGGGAGCAGAGGCAGCAAACGCCTGGAGTAGGAGGCTGACCAGAGGACCCCGAGGCCTGTTCAGAATTTCTGTGATTTCAAGTGATCCCATAATTAACTCTTTTTATGCTTAACCAAGCGCCCAAGCATGGAAACTCCCTCCCAACAGCAGAGGACTAGGTGTGTTGGTCCCTTTATTCACACCCCAAAACCCCATGCATGTCTTGGTTTGTGGGGCGGGGGGGTCCTGTTGAGCCAGCTCCTTCCCTCCCCCTCACTGGCTGGGCTGTGCCGCGGACAAGGCACCAGGTCACCTGTGCTTCCATGGCCCCGGGAGGCCGGGCCAAACCTGATAGGATGTGGCGTTTCTGGCACCGTCGGGTGGAAGAGCCTCGTAGGAGGGGATCCCATGGACTCTGGACCTCACCCAGATCCGTTCTCTTGTTTTGCAGAAGAGGAGGCGGAGGGCCGAGAGGCCAAGGCAGGCCGCCTGCTGGTGGCGGTCGGCACACCCAGGTCCCCTAGCTCCTCGCCCACATGGGGGACACCCCACCCCGGGCCCATTCACTTGCCAGACACCCCCACACCCCCTGCCAGACACAGGCACAGTCAGGGTCTCAGCCCCCAGCCTCCTCCCCAGGAGCAGGGCTGGGGGCGCTGAGGTCACTTCCCAGCCGCGCGGCTGCACCCAGCCCCGGGCAGGGCCAGACTCAACGCAGGGCGCAGGGCTGGTCAGGGCGGCCGAGACGGGCGCGAGCCGGTGGCCTCTGAGGAGCTGCCTCCTGACTCCTAACGCTCGGGGCGTTTTTCCTCCTGGTCACGTCTGTGTCGGCGTTACTCTGCTTCATCCGATCTGTTTCCTTCCAGGTGCAGCTTTAGGGCGCGGCTGCCAGGCCTTGGGAGCCTTTGCAGTGGTTTTGTATTTCTGTAGACACCAGATATAAACACATTTATATATTTGTGTCCCTCCCCCGCTGCCCCAGTTCACAAGCCCGACGCACACTCCACACCAGGCCGCTCCGGCCTCCGCCCCGTGTTCCATGTGGCAGGGCCCGCCCCGGCGGCGTCCAGGTCATGGCTGCTGGCTGTCTGTGGCGGGAGTCCTTGGTTGTTCCCTCCCCCTCCCGGCTCTGACCATTCTGTCCGTCTATCTCGTCTCGTCCTCAGTTCCAAGCAATGTCATGAAGGGCTTCCTTTCCATGCCTAAAAGGAAACAATATGTCTTTGGAAAGAGGTGGGGTTGGAGTCGGGGCCCCGGGAAGCCTGGGGCCCTCAGTCTTCGGGGTGACCCGGGGAAGTCTCCAGAGGGGCTGTGGTCACAGCCAGTTGGGCGCCTGGCAGGCTGGAGAGCGTCCCGGCGGCGGCAGAGGGCGCGGGCCCCGCAGGCCTGGCCGGCAGGCAGAGCCGCGGGGCGCAGGCCGAAGCGTATTGTTTCCCTTTGAGGCCCGTCCTGGTCCGCGTCCCACCCACAGCTCATGCTTTTGATTTGCATCTTTTTTGCATGGACATGCCGAGTAGCGTGAGCAGGGCTCTCTGTTCTTTGGGGCGTCTGTGGTCAGACTCTTCTCTTTCAGATCCCGTGTAAGGTCGTTAGGTTCAGGTGTGTCACCGCCATGTCCCTCGAGTCCCAAAATAAAGGGCATGGCCGAGGCGTGCAGGGAGACCGAGCCCTGTGTGGAGGCGGCGGGTAAGGACACGCTGGTCTCTGTGCCTAGGTCCGTGCAGGACGGCGGCCAGGGCGGCCGGGAGAAGCTGGAGCTCGTCCTGTCCAACCTGCAGGCCGACGTGCTCGAGCTGCTGCTGGAGTTCGTCTACACCGGCTCGCTGGTCATCGACTCTGCCAACGCCAAGACCCTGCTGGAGGCGGCCAGCAAGTTCCAGTTCCACACCTTCTGCAAGGTCTGCGTGTCCTTTCTGGGTGAGTCCGGCGACGCGGATGTTCTGGGGAGAGAAACTTGAGAGCAGCCGGGGTTACGGGGTGGAGGCCGTGTGTGCCCCCCCAGGGCGCCGGGGTTCCACGAGCACTGCTAGGGTGATAGCTGGACAGCGGTGCAAAGGCCTTTTTGCTCGTCTAGGCCACGGGGGGTGGGAGAGCTGCTCCCCGACACTGGCCCGGCCCCGGCGGCTTTGGGATGAAGGGGGAAGCAGGTCAGGTCGTGGCGCCCTGGCCTCATGCCCGTTCTCCACACCCTGCACAAAGCAGCCACAGCCTCTTTTTAATTTATGTAACGCCTGGGCCACGCGCATCGCATAGGTCTGGACATGGGGTCTGCTCCGGGACTGCCCGACCTGCTGCCCGGGTGGGGGTCCGAGAGTCCGGGCTTTCAGCAGACCCCGGCCCAGAGAACACACGTCCCGGCCCGGAGTGCGTGAGCAGGGGAGGCAGAGCAGGGGAGGCAGAGCCCGTGCCTGCGCGGCGGAGGAGAAAGAACTGGGGCTGAGCCTGGAGACGGCTAGGCGGGGCAGGGCCTGCGAGGGGACCCCGAGAACCCAGCAACTGAGAAGCGTCGGGAACCACAGCGGCGGGGCCAGGCTCATGGACGGGACGGGCTTCCCGGGGCCGGGCTGGAGCGGCCGGCATGTCTCGGCACAGCTGGCCAGACGCGCCCCGGGCTAGCGGCCAGGCCGGGGAGGCGGACTTGCGGGGGGGCTGGCAGCCTTACTGCGCTCCTGCTGCCGCGACGCTGCAGTCTGTGAGCCCACATGTGCTGCCTCCATTCTGAAGGCCCCGAAGCCTCAGTGTGACCCGTCGCGGCCCAGGCCGAGGCCCGAGGCCCGAGCCGCCTCCGCTGGCTGGCGGTGGGGAAGTTCCGAGCCCGGCGCCGAGCTGCCCTGCCTCACGGCCTCGGCCGGGGCCTGCAGGGGCAGAGGGAGCCCCGGGAGAGTCTGCGGGCGACGGGACAGACGAAAGGAAAGATGGGACGTGGGCAGTGCACTTGCGGGGGCTCTGGGGGCTGGAGGCAGGCGGGACGCAGGCCCAGAGAGCGGGGACGGGGATGGGACCGCTGGCGGCCCTTCCTGCCATCAGCGGCCCTGTGCTCTCGCCCCCAGAGAAGCAGCTGACGGCCGGCAACTGCCTCGGGGTGCTGGCCATGGCAGAAGCCATGCAGTGCGGCGAGCTCTCCCACATGGCCAAGGCCTTCGCGCTGCAGATCTTCCCCGAGGTGGCGGCCCAGGAGGAGATCCTCAGCATCTCCAAGGACGACTTCATCGCCTACATCTCCAACGACAGCCTCAACACCAAGGCCGAGGAGCTGGTGTACGAGACCGTCATCAAGTGGATCAAGAAGGACCCTGCGTC
Source organism: Scalopus aquaticus (assembly GCA_004024925.1). Taxonomy (NCBI): domain Eukaryota; kingdom Metazoa; phylum Chordata; class Mammalia; order Eulipotyphla; family Talpidae; genus Scalopus; species Scalopus aquaticus. The sequence goes on from PVIJ01000429.1 coordinate 51,745, forward strand.
CCGTGCGCAGGTAGGCCCCCCCCCGGCCGGCCCCCCAGCAGCGCCGGGCAGCAGTGACAGGGTCTGGGGTGAGGAGGAAGAGGATGGGGGGGCCTGGCCTGGCCAGGCCAGCAGAGGGGGGCCCGGAAACCAGTAGGCCTGAGGGACGCTGGCACTTGCCCCGTGGGAGGGACGAGAGGCGAGGAATCGTCACCTGCCTCAGGGCAGTTGTGCCACCTGGGCGGGCAGTGCGGGGCTGAGCCGGTGGTCGGAGGCTCCCGTGAGCTGGGGCCCAGCAGGAGGAGCCCACCCAAGCCCTCGTTACTGAGGCGGGCAGCACCTGGGCCAAACAGCACCACGCTGGAGACGGGAGACCATCACGCCTGACCGGAGGTTGGCTAGACCCTCTGAGGGGGCAGCTGGAAGAAGGGGCCAGGGGCCAGGGCAGGAGGAAGGAGGGCACCTCCCCAGGAGGGACAACAGGGACCCAAGCCCAGCCCGCGGGCTCTCCGGCCATCAGCCCTGCTCAGGACGGGAGCACCCGGGCGCGGCGTGCGAGGCCCCCCGGGAGCTCGTGCAGCCGCACAGGGAGCGCTCAGAGAGTGACAACGGAAGGACGAGGTCGGGGCTACAGCTCAGGAGCTGAGGCAGCTGAGTGACACATGACAAGGGCTACTTGTTGCATGTGGAGCAGGAAGGCCAGGGAAGGAGGGGTGGGTGGAGGGCTGGGATTAATAGCTGGGGTGGACATCCCCGCCCCAGCCCCTGACGCCAGAAGCAAAGGGCGTCGGTTTGACCAGATCGGGAGGGGACAGGATTCATTTTCAGAGCAAGCAAGGCCGTCTGGGCAGCTGTGACAGCGACTGCTGCCACCCACCAAAGTCCCCAGTCTGCCGTCGGCCTGCAAGCCCTCTGTCCACTGGACACCTCCAGCTGGATGTCCCCAGTCCCTCTGGTTCCTAAGCCCTCAGACCTGTGCATCTTCCGCTGCTCCTTATTTCGGTTCTGCCCAGACCCGAGACAGAAGCCTCGATTCCTCCTGAGCCTGCCACATCCACGCTCCCGGCCCTTTCAGCTTCTCACCGCCTCCTGCGTGGGTGCACCCCTCTCTCCTCACGCAGGGCTCCCTAATCTCACCAGGACTCCTGCCGCCGTCTCAAGGGGGTTCCCTGCCTTCCTCCTTCCTCCATCCACTTCTCCCCTGCAGCCCGAGGGGTCTTTCGAAAGAGCTCGTCTGTCTGATCTTTTCTCTGCTTCCTCTCTCGGGAGCCCCTCCGCCGCCGCCTAGGTCAGCCGGCCTGACCCCCGCTCCACCTTGCTCCTCCTGGCCCACTACAAGGCCCCTCATCAAAGACATTCTGCTTCGGACGAGTGTAAACACCACCAAGTTCCCCGAATGCGCGGTTCTCTCCACGCTTCATCATGGGCTGTGAGGGCCCACCCTCCTCTCCGTCTCAGCTCTGGAGACGCCCGCCACTCCTTCCACGCCCAGCTCAGCGGTCGTGTCCTCTGGAAGCCGCCTGCTCCTGCACCCCCAGAGTGCCCATCTGGACTCCTCCTTTGAGTCCCACTAGGGCTGTTTGTCACGGGTCCCCCCCCCCCCCCGCCCCGTTAAACTGTACGCCTGGAGGTCAGAGGCTGGGCTTAGGCTCCTTGCCTGGCCCGACAACGAGCTTGAGCCGTGGCGCAGAGAGCTTACGTTGTCAACGCAGTGGTGATGGTTGTCGAGGGACGAGCTCGGAGTTTGCCCACAGGAGGGGGACTCGTGTCAGTCTGGGAAACGCCTCACGCCGGGGCGAGGGTCCAAGTGCCAGGTGAGGCAGTGGGCACTGCGGGCGCTGTGTCGTGTCGGGGAGACACAGGTTCCGATGTGGCGACTCCCAAGTTTGGTGATCGCGTCAGCTTTCCTGGGGCCTCCCGAGGGCCCTGACTCCCTGCTGTGCGCACACCGCTGCGGGGCACGCCCCCCGCCCCTCCTCAGGCACCTGGCGAGAGGCCCATGCCCTGGGGGTAGCTGGGATGGGGTGCTGAAGAGCCATAGTGACCCCACGGTCCGCGGCAGCAGGCCCCGCCTCTCCTCCCTCCGGCCCCTCGCTGAGGGGGCTCCCTGGGTCTCTGTCCAGGCTGGCGAGCAGGGCCTAGCCGCCAGCCCACATCGGACCGGGATTAGCCATTTCGTGCAGCCGCAGATCTCCGCTCTCTCCCAGTTCTGCGCACGGGAAGTGGGGGGCGCCTGCTACCTAACACCCCGTGTCTCTTGGTCCTGAAGCACGCGGCTGAGCTGCTGGCGGTGGTCCGCCTCCCCTTCATCCACCCCAGCTACCTGCTCAACGTGGTGGACAACGAGGAGCTCATCAAGTCGTCAGAAGCATGTCGGGACCTGGTCAACGAGGCCAAGCGCTACCACATGCTGCCCCACGCCCGCCAGGAGATGCAGACGCCCCGGACCCGGCCCCGCCTCTCAGCAGGTACTGAGGGTCAGGCCTCAGCCCCCCAGGTGCAGGTGCTGTGGGGTCAGCGGGGGGTCCCTGGCGGCCTCCCAGAGAGGCTCCGGGCACAGATGCCAGAGTGTCCTGGTGCGTCCTATGGTGCCCATGTGTGTCCCTGCAGGTGTGGCCGAGGTCATCGTGCTGGTCGGGGGCCGTCAGATGGTGGGGATGACCCAGCGCTCGCTGGTGGCCGTCACCTGCTGGAACCCACAGAACAACAAGTGGTACCCCCTGGCCTCGCTGCCTTTCTATGACCGCGAGTTCTTCAGTGTAGTGAGTGCCGGGGACAACATCTACCTCTCAGGTGAGGCCCCCGGAGGCTGGGGGCGCCTCGGGCTGGCCGCGGGCTTCCCCAGGTCCCCTCTCCACACACGTCAGGCCCCTGCAGTGTCGCTCAGCTGGGAGCCTTCTCCTGACCGCGGGCTGGGCTGCCAGGTCTCGCCCCTCCTCACCCCTGCCTGCTCTCTGGCCCTCCCATGCTGCCTACAGGTGGGATGGAATCGGGGGTGACGCTGGCAGATGTCTGGTGCTACATGTCCCTGCTCGACAACTGGAATCTGGTCTCCAGAATGACGGTTCCCCGCTGCCGGCACAACAGCCTCGTCTATGACGGGAAGATCTACACGCTCGGGGGGCTTGGCGCGGCGGGCAATGTGGACCACGTGGAGAGGTAACCGGGCCACACTACGGCAGTCGCTCCCCTCCCCAGCTAAGGCCTGCTAGAGGGACTGGCCCCTTATATGGCATGAGGCCGAGCCTCTTCAGACACCACAGAGGGAGAGGACTAGAGCCAGTGAGGCAGAGCAGGACAGAGGGCAGCTGCCCCCGCACTGAGAAAGCTGTCGTGTCCCGACACCCCTTTTGGGTGTCACGAGCTGGAAGCACGAGACCCAACCATTGAAAGACACAGGCTGGCTCGACTGGTCCGGCAGGCACTTGAGGAACTAATTGGGGCTGGAAGGATTTAGGGCAAAGCTGGAACCAGTGGCCTCCATGCCCCTCCCAAGGGAGAACACACACCAGGAAGCACCTCCAGCCTCCACCCCACACCCCCCAGGAAATCTGCTGGCCACACAGGGAGGGCACTGCAGCTGGCTGGAATGCTCCAGAAGACAGTGTAGGCCACTGAGCCTGAGCTGTGTGTGTGTCAGCCTGCCCTCTGCTGGAAGTCGCAGGCTGGCTTCCACATGGAGGACATTTAGGTCTGGCCAAGCATATAACTGTAGGGTGACAGGCAGGAGGGTCCTAGGCTGGGGGGGTGGGGTGGGGGGCCGCTTTCCCAGGGGAAATGCTCCATCCTTTCCTCGAACCTGGGACGGTCCGTGCGGAGGACTAACACTCAGGGAAAGCGGCAGAGAGAGCTCAGGAAGCCCTGGGGTCAGCAGCTGACGAGAGGCTTCAGGGCAGCCTGCTCTTTGGAGAAACCAGTGGCCCAAAGAGGGACACGTTAGGCTTGAGCTGACACCAAGCACCAAGCCAGGGGGTCCTCCTAAGATGGCTGGGCTCTTCCTGTTCCCTCGCTCACCCCAGCCCGTGGCGTCAGCTGCACGCAAGCTCGTCTTCCCATATGACAGCTTTTGCCTGTGGAGCCACACAGGCCCCTCAATTTGTATTTTTCCCTTGGTGGCTAATTGGACACTTGACAAATGTTACAGCAGAGACGGCTGCAGAGTGAGACAGGCTCTGGATGTTCACTGTGGGCCTTCAACTCCCCCAAGTGGAGCCCGGAGATGCTCAGTAACAGCATTTAATTGTCATATTGATTTGGAGATAATGGGGAATCCCGTGTGATGATGAGGATATTAATGCAGCCGGCGGCGGGGTCAGCCCTGAAGCTGACAGCCTTGGTGGGACCGCCGCTCGGCCATCACGTCCCAAGCTGTCCGGAGGCACCAGCTTCCAGTCGTTTGTCGTTCGATAATAAACACATGAAAAAGGAGACATTTTCTACGTAGGAGTCAACGGAGCTAGATCTGTCATCCTGTCTTGCTTTTGTCAGCTATTTTTAATCTCCTAAGATGCTGATTACTCATTTTGCAATCATATACTTGTTGATAAATACGGGGGTTTGTTCAAGGATCAAATTCTTCAAGCGGGGGACAAGTTCAGCTCCCCTTGGACCCTGGAGCAGTACTAGGCCCGGAACCAGCCTGTGTGGCTTTCCTTCCAGCAGCAAAGAAATGTCAGTACCACATGGGGAGCAAGACGACAGCCTGGGCCACCTGGGGCATGGAGGAGCGGGCCCAGACCCCAGGGTGCCCGGAGGGCCCGAGCCCTTCCTCAGCCTGCTGGGACCTGCCAGCTGTCCCTGAGGCTCCCCGGGGGTGGTCATGCAAGTGGGATAGAGGGTGCTGGCAGGAGGGGTGCCCGCCGCCTCCCCCGGAGCATCTCCGGAGCCCCCGTGGGCAAGTCCATTTCTGTGTCCTGTGCTGACAATAACAAGAATTCAGGGTGACAGGAAGGTCAGGGTAATGGGGGCAGACATCAGGGTGCTTTGTTCCCCAGGAAGCACTAATGCTACAAATTGCTATTATATTGATAATGAATGAGATATGCGGTATATTATAATTATATTACATTACTGTATTACAGGAATAGAGCTAGATTATATAATTATAGATTAAAACAACAGTGCCACAGACAAACCTGTATTATATCATTATATAAATAACTGGGTCTAATATTTTATAGCAATATATGGCAGTAGCTGTGGTTACCAGGTAAATGATCGCGGAGCTCCGTGCTCGGCGGGGTCATTTGCATGTCATTAGCATATCCTTCTCAAGCAGGAAGCTGACAGATTGAGCCGAGGAGGGCTGGTGGCTTGGCAATCAGCCACCTGGAATAACAAGCTCTCGGGAAATGCGTTCGGTGGAATATGCCATCACACCGACAGCCCGGAGACTAGCAGCCACGTACCCTTCCGCCATCACACCGACAGCCCGGAGACTAGCAGCCACATAATCTGCCACTGTCTCCCAGCTCCTGCTGCAGCCGCCCTCTGGCGCTCTGCCGGACTGGCGTAAAAGGCAGTATCCGAACTTCTGACGCTGTCCAAAAAGACACTTACTGCGTTGCCCATTAGCCACATACTCATCTGTGGCTTAACTGCACCAGCCCCGCTGCCCTTTGAGGCATTTCAGTCTCTTCTCCAAGTCTGGATCTCACAAGCACAGAGCTGGACATCCCCCGGGCGGCCCCTCAGTCCCTTTCAGGCTTAGCTCATGCTCGTGGGTCCCTGAGCGGTGACCACGATGGCTCACGCCCCGACGAGGCTCTTGGGGACCAGCGAGCCCAGTGTGCTTCCCAGGAAAGGTGGGCTGAAAAACCCAAGTGGGGGTGCAGTGAGCCCACAAAGGAAACCCCGCCATGGGACCAGAACACACTACAGGCATGAGCCTTGTGGAGAGTAGGGGATGGGCCACCCCATGGGAGGGCCCTCCAGGAACACCCCGAGGGGACACCGAGAACCCAGGCCCAAAGGCACCCTGGGGAGAGAGTCAAAGACCCCGGCTCCTTGGTCTGTCTGCTGCTGACCCCTCAACTGCTTCCTTCACCTTGCCCCTTGGCATGTGCGGAGCTCACGGGCCACGCCTGCTCCATCCTCTGACGTTGCTGCGTCCTCCCCGGCCGCCCGCCCGGCAGGTCTGTTCAGCCCCACACTTCACCTTCTCCACACCTGCCCTGGGGGCTGAATCCCCCGCTTTCCACCACAAGATGGAGGAACGACCCCCTGCACCCGGAAGTGCTCCCACCGCCACTGGGCCCCGGACTCGCTGCGTATTTCGGGGTTCCCCGACGGCGGCCCCGCGGCTCTGGCCCCATGTCCCTCCTCCTTGCGTCGCTCCTCGAGGCTTCGACCCCAGAGACGCCCCCTGCCACTCTGCGACGCTTTTCCCACCTCGCTTTTCCCTCCTCTCTCCGGCTGCTCAGAGAAAAGGGAGCGCCAGTCAGGAGCTCGGTGGCCCCCAGTATCACCCCCGCCAAGTGCTTTCTCGGGTGCTGCCCTCGCCACCTCCACCGCGGTGCCAGGTGGCCCGCACCCCCCTCCCCGCTCTGGGTCCACGGACGGGAGCACCCCTCTCTTTCTTGCCTATTTCCTCTTCTCCGGTCGCCCCCTTCCTCTCAGCGTGTCAACACGCTCAGCGCCCCCCGCCCCGCCCGTCGCCCGCTCCGAGAGCCCGCGAGTGCACTTTCTGGAACTGTGCGAGCCAGTCGCCAGCCGCTGGTGTACACCTACATCATGTCACTCACATTTAAGTACAAAAAACAAAGAACCACACTCAGAGCTCATCTCTACCTAATTTTTGAACTGTTTCACCACTCTGTGTTCTGGAAGTTAAATATATCTGCTGTGTCTATATATGGCGGACACTCTCTAATGAGGTGCTACTTGGCATCTTTTTCCAAGTATGTGTCCAGCGATGTCCCATTCGCAGCCTGCGGTCTACCCTGGTGAGAAGATTCACAGCAGAGACATGAGCAAGCGCTGCGGGGCCGGAGCGCCTTTCCCTGGAGAGCTGGTTTTTAAGGGTTTATCTGATCCCGCTGACAATGATCCCGCTGACAAAACCCCCCCTTTGCCCCATGTTCCCCTCCCCCACCCATGTCTTCTCTGCCCCTCTTCCCAGCCCAGTTTCCTCCCGGGGGGGTCTCCACTAGCTGGCTCCCCACGCGCTCCCCCTCACCCACAGCGTCCGGCCCCACACTCCACAGAAAGTGCTGGTCACCGCCATCAGGCCTCTGGTCTCCTCTCCTGCCCACCGCCTCCTCCTTGTCATTTCTTGGTCCTCCACACCCGTGTCCAGCCCAGAGCTCGGCTTATGGGCGAGGCCCGGGAGCAAGGCGGAGAGGGCTGGGGTGGGCCAGATGGCAGGCGGCCTGAGTGACTCCGCCCCGGTGCCCCGCTGTGTGCTGGCGGCTGTGCCCGTCGCCGGGGGGGAAGCAGAGGGCGGTGCGCCAGCTGCCCGGCTCTGGGCAGTGCTCCCCTCCCTGCCCCGCCTTTTGTTTGTAGCTTTTTTGATTGAAGTAATACTGGGTTCCAGCCCTGTCTGCGATGTAGGCGTGGGCGGTCACACCTCTCAGAGGCGGCCGCGGCACACCCACCTCCTAAACAGGCCCGTCTGGGACCGCTCCTCTCCACAGGTACGACACCATCACCAACCAGTGGGAGGCAGTGGCCCCGCTGCCCAAGGCCGTGCACTCTGCGGCGGCCACGGTGTGCGGCGGCAAGATTTACGTGTTCGGCGGCGTGAACGAGGCGGGCCGGGCTGCGGGCGTGCTCCAGTCCTACGTTCCGCAGACCAACACGTGGAGCTTCATCGAGTCCCCCATGATCGGTGAGAGCCGCGGTCTGCGCAGCCCAGGGCCCGCGGCGCCCCCTAGTGGTGTTATCCATGTCACTGTGGCGGACCCCAGTGCAGGGGTGAGGGGGAGCCGAGCCGCAGCTCGGGGGCCGCCTGGACAAGGGCCGCTCCGCTCGTCCTTGTGCCAGCTGCGCGCACACACCCGGCCTGTCCTCAGGCCGGGCAGTGACTTGCTGGCGGCCGCTCCAGCTCCCTGCCCTCTGGAGGCCCCACTGGGAAGGAAAAGGAGAGGGAAGGCCCGAGCGGCCCCCTGACCTGCCTGCTCTCCCCTCACAGATAACAAGTACGCGCCCGCTGTCACCCTCAACGGCTTTGTTTTCATCCTGGGTGGGGCTTATGCCAGAGCCACCACCATCTACGACCCCGAGAAAGGGAACATCAAGGCGGGCCCCAACATGAATCACTCTCGCCAGTTCTGCAGGTGAGAGGCCACCGCGGGGCGGGGCGGGAGGAGGGACGGCGAACGGGAGGGTCGGGACAGTCATCAGCCGCCGCAGCTTAACCGGAGCACACCCCGCCCGCCCGAGCTGCAGCCCCTCGGGCCGCAGGTGTGGACATGAGCCGGGGCAGGGTGTGAAGTGCTGTCAGTTGGGACAGCGCCTTCGTGTCCTGCCGGCCATCGTCCTTCTGGGTCGTGGTCCCAGTTTGATCTGAGCTGCAGGAGGCGCTGTATGTGCCCCCCAACAAAGATGCTGAGTTTAGCCGGGGAGCTGAGCAGAGCGCTTGGAGGGGCCGTCAGCCTCCCTGCCAAGACTGGTCGCTCTAGCAGGTCCTGGGGCGCCCAGTGTAAAAGTCACCCCAGCTTGGACAGCAAGCACCCTGACTGGCCCTGGAGGACAGTTTGCCTGTCAGAGCACAGAGCAGTGAGGCCTCCGATGCTTTGCAGGAGAGGACAGGAGGCCTGCAGGGCGCAGGTGTTGAGAAGGGCTGTCCAGGCCCTGGTGGTAGTTAAATGGCTTGTTCTCCCCCTGCCCCCGCAGTGCCGTGGTGCTTGACGGCAAGATCTACGCGACCGGGGGCATCGTGAGCAGCGAGGGGCCTGCCCTGGGCAACATGGAAGCCTACGAGCCGGCCACCAACACATGGGCGCTGCTGCCCCACATGCCCTGCCCCGTGTTCAGACACGGCTGCGTGGTGATAAAGAAGTACATTCAGAGTGGCTGACGGCAGCCGCAAGCCCGGGCGAGACTGTGGACAAGTCTGGCGAGGCGAACCTACTCACAACGATCAGTTTTCAGCAACACCGATAGAGGCCCACGCCACAATCCGGGAACTCGCCGCGCTCGACATGCTCTACACTGAATGTAGAAATTCATCTTCGCCTTCAGGGGCAACAGGGGCTTGGTGCTCCCAGCCCCTCCCAGCCAGGGGCGCCTCGGAGGGGGCGCCCGGGGCTCCCGCGAGGCACTTGCTCTGAACGGAGGCGCTCGCTCTGCCCGGTCCAATAGAGTTTCACATATTTTTCAACTGGGAGAGAGAAGCTGTTTTTTCCTTCCTGCAGAGCAAGCTTGGTCCCTAAGCCACCATAGATCAGTTACCCTATGACAACACTAGGCGTCAGGCTCTCTTGGAATTAGATCAAAGTGTCCTTACCACTTTGATTCCTACTTTTGTTTTTAATCAATCTACTCTCACAAGCGGGCCAGAGAAAACAAGGACAGCGCTGTGCTGCAGGGGCTAGGAAGCCGCTGGCCCCGGCCGGGAGCCGGGCCTGGCCCGGGGCTGCAGGAGCTGGGGACCGCCGCGGAGCGGGAGCCGCTGTCCTTCACGGGGTTTGGCACCGTGTTTCTGTCGGAGAAGAACAAGGTGATTGTGCTAGCTTTCTCTTACCCAATATGAATTATTTAGATTTCCAAGGCATTTTCTTGATAAACAAAAGGCTATTTTTAAGTACTGAGGAGGAGGCCAGAGGAGGAGATGCGGGGATCCCCAAAACTCTTTGTAGGTAGTGGCAGAGCGGGGCATTTGCTCTAATTTTTCTATGTGCAGAATAGAGGACCTCTCCTGGGGTGGGGGCGAATGCCCCCCGTTTTATTTTTTAGAAAAAGTGACTCCCAGACAGCCCCCATAGAAGCGGTGCCTCCTGGAGGTACTGCCAAGGAAGGAAGATTCTGTTCGGGAAGGAAACCAGTCCGGCTCCCTCCGTGAGGTACAGCTGAGGACCCAGACCCAGGCCCGGTGGGGAAGGGAGGCGGGGGAGAGGGAGAATAAATGTCTACAAAGCACAGGAGACTATTTTTGATATTTATAGCTATATATTCAGGCACCTGCCTCCAGAGCTCAGGATGGGGACAGCCTCTTAGACGAGCCATGGCCGCCAAGGCCCGAGGGCGCGAGCAGAGCACGCTTCTTGTAGCATCTTCACCAGAGAAAGGGAAGCCAGGAAGGAGGGCCCGCGGCTCCAGAGAGAAGCCCCTGCCGGCCCTCAGCCGCGCAGCCCTCGCACGGTGATCAGTTTCCATCCCAGGCCAGGAGAACGCCGCCACTGCGCTGTTGAGTTGAAGTTGGTACCAAATACACATTTGCCATTTTTCTATTTCGGAAGTCAACTTGCTGTCATTTCACGGGAAGAACCATTTCTAAGGAGAGGACGACAGAACACACTCTCCATTTCTGGTATCTGATGACACCAAGTTCCGGTCGTCACCTCGGCATCGATTTCTAGCGCTACAGCTGTGGCTCCCCCTTGGACAAGACACCGAGCTTCGTTATGCAGTTTTTAATATTATTTATTCTTTTAAAAAGTAATAAGCACAAAACTACATACATTGTATGTCATTTAAAGTATTTATGTCAAACAGGGTGCAAGTGTGAACCCCAGGACTGGAGCACAAATTTCTAACTGCCCGGGGCAGGGCTAATGTTAGCGTCGGTGTGTAACGTCTGCCTCCAAAGGAGGTGTTAGTGGCCAGCAACTCAACCCAGATGACCTTGCAATTCCGTTCCTCTCATCTATCACACTGGAGCAAAACTGGCTATTTCTGTGAATGATAGAAAACAGGGTTCTCTGTAATGGTATTGTACATAGTATATGTTTATTGTTAAGTTCTTGTTATATTATAATAAATATATTTATAGATCTAGACCTGGAAGCCAAATGTCCTGTCTTTGTGTGGCAAGGCCCTGGCTGCAGAGCGGACCCTCAGGGCATCAGCCGTCTGTGCTCCCCTCTACATCGAATGCAGGTTGTCTGCTTAGAGGGACAGTGCAGTTTTGCAAGGGGATGTGGCATTGAAGAAGAAGCCAAGGATTAAGGGCAATTCAAGGCCAATGTAGAGGGGACTTGCAAAGCTGAGGAGCTTCAGTTGCGAGTGCTCTTCTCGTGAATGAAGCCCGTGCAGCGGAAGGCCTGTTAGCTCCTGCTGGCCTGAGTCCTGGGGTGGGACTGGGTAGGGGGGGCCAGAAGGGCGAGTCAAAGTCACATGACAACTCCAACTCATCAGCTGGAGAAGAAACACATGCGCTTTCTCCAGGAAGAACAAGGTTTGCTTTCTGTCCTAAAATCCAGGCAGGGCAGACTCCCTTCCCTCCTTCTGCAGTCTCACCTGAGGCTGCTGTCTCACCTGTCACGTAGACTGGCTTCACTTTGCCCTGGGACCCAGGCCAGGCTTCCCAGGGTGGAAATGCAGGCCAGCCGGTAGCCCGCCGTCTTGCAGGGGGTTTAGGAGAAGGTGCAAAGCAAGTTTTATGTTTGTATGTGATTGTGATTAAGACATGTATATAAAGACCTATACGCTATACATATACCAAGATAGAAAATACGTGTATAAAACTGACCAGACATACAGTTGTAAAACTACTATTAACTGTACTAATGAACTGCAGACATTTTTTCTCTCTTCTTTAAAATGTTAACATGATGACATTATTTTTATAGTAAAGACATTTTTCAAATGGAGAATGTGGGACAAAAAGCAATCTTCCCCTTCTATTTTAGTCTGAGAAATTCTCAAATATTTCCTACTTGGGGCACCACGAGCAATGGAGAAGTCGAAAAGATTTAGAATCAAGTAACAAAGAATGACAAATAAGAAAATAGGTTGCCAGCAATAATCAAAATTGTTTAAAAAAAAAAACTAAAGACTAAGGGGTGGATGGATTATATCTTTCAGTGCATGAAGATTTTCATAAAAAAAAAAACAACACTTCTCCGTGTTCCTGGAAGGTCAAGCAAGACGAAAAGGACAATGATAAAGTAGGGAAAGTTCTCATTTGACATAAAGATAAAAGCATTAGTGCTAAAACTCTGGCCTGGGTTGCCAAGAGCCTTGTGAAGGTCTTCGCTAAGGAAACCTCAGTAGGGCGTGTATATAACACAATCGCACACAGACCTCACTCTGTCCCCTCGGCCACCCTCAGGGGCACAGGGAAACCACCCCGGGGAAGCTGAGACTTGTCTAGTAACAGCCACGCCCGCCCCCGTGTTCTCCCCGCATCCTCACGCTCAGCCCTCCCGCACCCCTCGGAGGATGGCCGTCCCTCCTGCTCAGGGAGCCCGTGCCAGGCAGGAGCAGGGATTGGAGGCTGAGGCACACGAGTACTCAAAACGGCCACTGACTCGACTCGCCGGCCTCTCCACGCAGCTGGCAGTGCCAGCCCACAAGACCCCTTCCTCCTCCCCAAGCTACCTCAGAAATCTGTGATGAGAAATTAGCAGTCTGTGAACATGTTAGACCTTCAGCTCTGTGCTACCACCCTGCTCTTTAGAAGCAGTTTTCAAAATGCCCAGGGAGAGACTCAGCAGGACACTGGCTTTCTTTGGCCAAAGGCTTTGCCTTCGCCCAGGAAAGTTGGTTCTGGCGTAAGAAAAGCTCCACAGCTGGAGGGTGTCGGGCCAGCCCTGGCTGCCCCACTGTGAGCCTTCACTCACTTCCCTTGCAGCCACAACCTGGGAGAGGAAAGGAAAGAGCAGCATTAGCCCCACCACACCATCCTCAGCCCCCCATGGGCTATCACAGCCCTGCACTTGAGGTAGGTTAAAGTGTTTTCCCACCTTGACCCAGCTCTAGGAAGCCTACCTCTTTTTTGGGATGGCAAAATACAAAAACCCATGTTCACCTTCCCAGAGCTGTTCTGCATGTGCTGTGACCCACATGCAACACCTGGCAGGCCCCCAGGGGGTCTGTCCTCAAAGAGGGTGAGCACAGCCTGAGGGGATCACAGCAAGTCAGTAGGGCTCCTCCGTCCTTACAGGGCAGGACCACGTCTTTTCCTCCCCCCACGGGCCACCTCTCCCTGACGAATGTGCCAGTCAGCTTGCCCACACTCTCGGCAGCCTGAAGACTGAGTTATGAAGATAAAAAGGCAAGGCCTCGATGCTGTGTGCCACTTGCGTCACCCTGGTGCCTACAGATGACTACAGATGCAGCAGTTATTGTTAAAGGGTTTTCACTGACTATGCACAGAATTCTGCACCTCAGAGCAGCTCAGCCTTGTTAGTGTAACCTGTGCACCCCTCAGCCCCCCTCTCCTGAGACTTCACATCCCAGATAGTAAAAATCAGTCATGGGGGCTCTTCAATTCACCCCCTCCATCCTCTAGAACCTTTCTGTCACCACTGCCTTATTTTAAAACCTCGTCATTTCTTGCCTTGGTTGTTAGTACAGTTTTTCTTTTCATGGTTATTTTTTAAATAACAGCTTTATTGGTGTGTAATTCAGATATGATGAAATCCACCCCTTTAAAGCACAATTTAGTGGTTTCTCATGGACTCAAAGAATTGAGCGGCCATCACCACTATCTAATTAAAGAACATTTTCACCTTCCCCAAAAGAAACTTGTACCCACTAGTGTCACTCTCCATTTCTAGCACATTATATGTGGTCTTTTGTTTCTGGCCTCATTCTTTTAGCAAAGTGCTCTCAAGAGTCATCCATGCTGTGATGTGTATTTGCACTTTATTCCTTTTTGCAGCCATATAATATTCCATTGAGTGGATCTATTGAACAGATATATACAATTGTTTATGCATTCATCATCTGATGGATATTTGGGTCACTTCCACATTTTAACTATTATGAATATTTGCTGCTATAAACATTTGTATACAATGTTTTGAGATTAAATAAATTTAAGAAATTTGGGTTTGACAAGGTTAAACAGGTTTCTTTACTCAGAGTCAAAAAAAACTAACATTCACATTTTACTTAAGTAGATACACGAGGCTGTGTTTTCCAAACACATTTGGTAACCAATTGGTCCTCCACCCCTGCCAGCCCAATCTAGAAAACTTCTAAAATATGAAACAAGGTCAAATAGTGCCATGGATTCTAGGGTATGTACATTCTCTCCTCTTCTTTGAAGGAAAGTAAAGGAAATAATATTGTGAAGGATTCAGAAGTAAGTTCTCATTTAGAATTCTCAAACTACTACCTAAGATTGATAAATTTTTAGATGGTGCCAGAAGAAGTAAGATCAGTATTCTTCAAAGTCAATAAAATCCTGGGCTTCCCTGGTGGCACAAAGGGTTAAGCGCAGCGCTGTGTAGCTGTTGGCAGCTGCAGTGTGTGTTCGATGCCAGCCAGGGAGATTCCCACATGGCGCAGCAGACCTCTCCTGCCTGGCCTGCCGCTCCCCTCAGCAATGTATTTCGGTCGATCTGCCTGTTCTGCTCTCCACTCTGTCTCTGGTGAATCCTCTCACCCCCCACACCTCTGGCCTGCACCCTAGCTTGTATGCATAAATAAATACATCTTTAAAAAAAAGTCAATAAAATCCTTTTCCTGGATATAGTAAAATATATTTCATTGTCATGTCTAAGTTCCAAAAATCTGTTAGCATCTCTCATACAGTAATATTAAAACACTGAAAGCATTGCACACAGGCACTCCACACAGCAACTGAACTACCAACCTGCATGCCCATGACAAAGCAGAAGCATGCTTTCACAATTTCTGGAAAAGACTCTTGAGTGTTTTGTATTTTATTAATTTTGAACGACATGACCATATTTGCAGCAAGTCAGAGATCAGAGAACTCAATCACTTGTGCCCTAGCGGTATTTAAAATTCAAAACTTTTCACATTAATTCCAGTATTCTCTTCAAAATACATTAAAACATAAAAGCATTCTATTAACATTTGTGCTTGGATCAGTATTTGTATTAGTTGTAAGACAGCGTTTTATGCAATCCCAGCTCTAAATCTTAATGATGGAGAGGGAGGGGAAGGAGCTTGTTGAAAATTTCTTGGTTTTTTTTTTTTAATTTCTGTGGATATATACTTAAGTTCAAATATATTTAAGTATAAAGAAATATTTCAACAATATGAAACATCTTTTAGTGTGAGATAGGCAATTACTCCTTTTGCTGCAAACTCCATATTAATCTTATTAAAGAAAAACCGCTATTAAACTATGATAAACAACAGAACTGAAAGCTTACTGATGTGAATTTGAGACTTCCCACCACAAATAACCTTTATGTCAGTAATATATTAAGTATAACATTGCTAGTGAATTGTCACATTTCTTTTTAAAAGGACACTCTATTTGGAAAGTCTTGTTAAAATACTTCCTACGCAATAGAATGCTAAAATAGAAATTTGTAATTAATTTTCAACACTTTCTCAAGTGTTTTACTATATTCAGTGTTTAAAAATAATATTATCTCATATAAAATTTAATTTTATTTCATTGCCACAATGAGAAAAGCTCTGTGCTGTATTGTAGATGGACACAGACAAGTGCCTTGGGCTACTTGCATTTTTTATAAATAACTGCAGACTTTCTTAAGTCAGTGATTTGACTTGTAGCTCTTAAACTCCTGTGACAATGTAAGATTGTAAAGTAATGCTTACTGATTTACCATTTGTGCAGAAAATGGAAATTCCAGGGCATTTAACGACTTAGAGGGACTAAATATATTAAACTGCACCTGACAGCAGACCTTTTATTTTTCTAACCTGTGTCTTTCTACCTAAGAAATCTTAGACAAGTCTCCACCCGGTACATCCAGACGGGGCCCTCACTGTATATGCTCTTTAGTTTCATTATAGATCCTCAGTTCCCCGGTCCTGTCATTGTCTCCTCATTTAGCAGCCTCACCCGAATTTCACTTTGGTCCACATCCAGGAATGGAATTCCTCTCCCCAAAATTATCTCAACCAACTAACATCCTGGTCTGTCAGGCCAACAAGGCGAAACTAATTCTGATTGTCATCTTAATCCAACCATCGGCCTCCTCTCGGGCTTTACTTGGGAGAGGGATGGGAATACCTAGAAGGAGAACCCCACATTCACATAGGCTGGTACCACTAGTAACACATCCCCCACGCCCACCTCATTCTTACCAGTTCCTGGAGAGCTCCCCTTCCTGTTTCCATCACTGACTATTCTAAACCTTCCTTCTCCTCCATAAGTGTCTTACCCAGAAGACCACAGCCTTTCTTCAAAACAACTGAGGTGGAGAGTGGGCAGTGGCAGTACAGTCTTTAAAGCTTCCTGAATTCCCATTTAAAACAGACAGAGAAGCCAGGATGAAAAATTCCAAGATAATAATAAGAAATATCCAGAATCCCAAAACCCGAGTGTGAAGGAACAGACCACAAACATCTGTGAGGCTGTGTGTACATTTGGGAGGACGAAAGACGAGGAAAGTCACTGCCTCGGACGGAGCTAAGCAGCCCCACAGGCCCTCACTGGACAGTTCAGAGGCCAGGCTGAGGGGAGCACCCAACCCAAGGGAGCCTGGCACCGCTGTCCTCGGTGAGCACTGGACTACTGTGGGTAAGGACAAGCTTGTGAGCTCTCAGACTAAGAGGTCCAAGCCCCCACTCAGGTTCAAGTCCCAGAGTGACACAGAATTGCTAGAGGCAGAATCTAAATGGACCAGCGCTGGGGCAGAGATCCACATAAAGTAAGGGAGGGGAACAGAGTCAGGAGATTCCAGAAAATGCAGTTATATATTTAAACGCTTCACAAAAATAACAGAAGAGAGAGCTCTAGAGCCATGAAATTCAGGCTTCCTTCTAAAAGTTCAAGAAAAGTAATTTCGTATATAAAGTGAGCAACACAAGGGTTGAGGGAAAATCCCATAAAAATATATTACAAAAAAGAAATTTTAAAAGGAGAAGGCTACCTAGAGGCCATAAAAGGCCTCCAGAAAGACAGACCTACAAAACACATGAAAGCTATAACTTAGTATTTCAAAACCAGCAAAGGACACAAAACAATAACAGAAGAATGAAAGAACAATATAAACCAGGATTAGAAAAACTCCAAGAATGTGCTATAACTCAGGAAAGAATTAGAAACAAATTATTTTAGCAAAGCATACTACACTAGAAAGAACATTAGACTTAATTAAAAAAGATAATGCCTCAAGAAAAGCAGACAGGTGGGAAAATAAAAGGCAGGAAACAGTATAAAGTAATAAATAAATGAAGAAACTTTGGAGTATGCATATATCACCTTCCTCCTTCCACTGATTACGACTATAAATCCCGGATACAAGATATAAAGCAGGGCCTCCCTGGTGGCGCAGCGGTTAAGCGCTGCGCTGTGGAGCTGTTGGCATTGCACAGCCAGTTCGACGCCTGGCTGGGGAGAATCCCACATGGTGCGGCAGCCCTCTCCTGCCTCGCCCGCTGCTCCCCTCAGCAGTGTATTTCTGATCTGCCTGTTCTGCTCTCCACTCTGTCTCTGGTGAACCCTCTCGCCGTCCCACACCTCTGGTCTGTACCCCAGCTTGTATGTATAAATAAATAAATCTTAAAAAAAAAAAAAAAAGAAACTGACTCAGGAGAGCATCCCTGGTAGGTGAGGAAGTCAGTGAGAAATAGCACCTCTCAAATCTCCCATGTGCTCATGTTCCTGGAGGATCACATTCTGTTGAGATTCAGCTGTTGTTCAAGCCTTGCCTATGTGCTGAATATGGAAACATACAATGACCTGGCTGACCGAATAGCTTAACTTCATTACTAAGGACCCACTTTCCTAGTTGTTTTCCATCTCTGTCTTCTGTCACAGTGTGAGCCTGTTTCTAAAACTGGCCCCTCCAATGGTCACGGGATGAGCATTTTTGTTGATATCTAAAGTGACGTGCTTCTCCCAGCATTTTGGGCATAGGTGCTGAAATTCACTCTTAAAAGACTAGTTTTAGTTACAAATCTACCTCTGAACCAGTCATTGTGCCAAGGGAAATGGATTGTATTTACTCAAATCAATTAGGACCTACTTTGGTGAGTAAACATAGGTTCAATCAAAGCATATGACAGGGGCCTCTCTGGTGGTGCAGGAGTAAAAGTCTCAGCACTATCGATATTACCAGCCACTGCAGCACGAGTTCAATCCCCTGCCAGGGAGCTAACCCACACGGCACAGCAGACCTCTCCTGTCTCACCTGCTGCTCCCCTCAGCAGTGTATTTCAGTAGATCTGCCTGTTCTGCTCCCCACTCTGTCTCTGGTGAATCCTGTCACCCCCTGCACCTCTAGCCTGCACCCAGTTCTTGTATACATAAATAAAATAAATCTTAAAAAAAAAAAAAGCACATGACGGGTGAATACCAGCATGACAATCATGAAAATGTTAGAAAAGAGATGTTATGGACTAGGCAACTTAAAAATATCTACTATAACAATTACAAACTAGATCCTGGCTATCGGGATCGGGCCTAAAGGCCATAACATCTCAAATAAGATGTGGTTTCATTAGTTGATGCCTCTAAAAAAATTTTGACGTCATTTTTTTATAGACAGTTTTAATATATATCTGTGCACAAGTCTTTTGTTTATTTGTTCATTTATGACACATAGAAATCTTGTATTTCCAATTCCCTTGTAATTGGAAAGAGATGTGTGCAATGAATTGTGGGTAGAAATGATCTGTGTCTTAACCTGTGAATGCAGTTTGCAGAGGTGTTTGGCATAAGATCAAAGCATGGAATACAGACCCAACACATGGAAGACAAGTGCTCTGGAAAATTACCTGAATCTGCCGCAGACTTTGTGTGAGATAGAAATAAACTGGTTTGTGTAAAGTCACTGTTATGTAAAGGTTGTTTGCTGCTATATCATAACCTCAGCCATATGACTGATATAACTTTCATATGTTCTTACTCATGACATATAATTGAAGATATAGAATTTGTGCTACAAGTATATTTACCGCCTGCAGTGACTCAGGGAATTACCATGCTATTCACATTTCATGTGAAGTGAATAGGAATCTTGGGTATATTTTCAATTGTAGTGGTGTTTACAGTATTTCTGGATATGCCTGTTTAGTGTAAGCCCTATGGGATTAGTGTTCTGAAAACAAAACTTTCATCATTTCACTTCCTTATGCAAAAATCTTCAATGGTTCCACAATTACCTGCAAAATAATGTTCCATTCCTTACTTAAACTTGCATAAGAACCTTTCCATATTATGTTCTTAACCTGCTTTGCAGATGTATATACCAGTATTTTTTTTTTATTTCAGTCACAGAATCTGATAAAGGGACTATAATTGAAAAAAAATCTCTTTTAGCTGTCTTCATGTTTAATACTCCTTCCCCCAAAAAACAACTTGGACACCATTGTGTAAACAACTCTATTATCCCTTTCTTTCTACATAATAATCCTTATTTAATATTGAAGGTAAAAATGTGTTCCAATCTTCCTTGTCTTTACAACTAGATGTAACCACTTAATCAAGTTGTAAAAATGTTGAGAGGGACTTCAAGAGAGGTAACTTAAAAGCCCTATTTGCCTTTTATCCTTTTCCTGCCTGCTGACTGGGAATTGGATGTGATGACTGGAGTCCCAGTAGCCATCTGGGACCATGAAGTTGCTTTGAGAATGGAAGTCAATGCTGAGAAAGGCAGAAGAGAATAACAGAAAACTCTGGAATCATGGTGACCTTTTGGAGTTACATCATCTCTGGTATATCTAACTGTAAACTTACTTTTCTTTTTTTAAACACATGTCCTTGAATCTTAAGATACATTATTATTTATATATTATTAAAAAGACACAGATACTGCCAAACTGATACAATACTTTTTTATTGTGCCAACACTGAGGTCACCCTGATTTCAGAAATGTTAAACTAAAAAATAAAAGTGTCCTAGAATCAATAAAATATAAGAGAGAAAATTAACTCTTCTGTTTTTTAGCCATTCATTTGGGTTTTTGAATACTTTTCACACAGACTATCTGTATCCTAACTAATTCAGGCTAGTTAATTTTTTCTGCCTGCATGTTTTGGACTTAAAAGTCCTTGAGATTTCTGAGTCAAACTTCACAATAGTGTCTTTGGTTTTTGGGTTTTTTAAAAACCAACTTTATTGAAGTATAATTCTCACACAATAACCTGCAATAACCTGCATCTATTTTAATTACATGTTTTAATGAGTTTTGACAGATGCATGTACTCATTTAACTTCTAGCTGATCAAGATAAAGAATATTTTTATAGGGGCCTCTCTAGTGGCACAGGGGTTAAAGTCTCAGTACTATGAAGCTATCACCAGCCACTCGGCATAATTCGATCCCTGGCTAGGGAGCTAGCCCACATGATGCAGCAGACCTCTCCTGTCTGGCCTACTGCTCCCCTCAGCAGTGTATTTCAGTAGATCTCCCTGTTGTCCTCCCCACTCAGTCTCTGGTGAATCCTCTAACTCTGCCCCCCCCCCCACCTCTAACCTACACCTCAGTTCTTGAATGAACAAATAAATAAATCTTTAAAAAAATAAAATATTCAGTAATATTATATATATATGTATATAATAATTCTATAAATCCTATATTCCCACCCCAGTCAATTTGCTCCATCCTAGGTCTAAGAAACTGTAGATCTGCTTTCTGTCATTATAGGTTAAATTTGTCTTTTCTAGAGCTTTATATAAATGGAATCATACAATATTTACTCTCTTTTGTGTCTGGCTTTTTTCATTCAGCATACTGCTTGAAAGTCACTATATTGTTGTATGTATCAATAGTTTGTTTCTTTTTATTGCTGATTAGCATTCTATTATATGGATGTACTATAATTTGTTTAATTTTTCTCCAGGTAATGAATCTTCAGGTAGTCTCCAGTTTGGGGCTATTGTGAATAAAGTTGTCATGGATATTTGTATACATAGGGTGTCATTTTTTATTTCCCTACAGTTGTGGGCCAGTTCTGATAACACTTGTATCCTGCCCTCGTTCTAAGAATCCTGTAACTCTTGCTACCTGTCCCTGCCCTTGGTCTGCTTGTCTGGTGATACTGGCTAGTTAAAGCTAAAGCTATCCTGAATAGGAATAATCACCTTTAGCCCTGCTGCTTCTCCTATTTCACTTTCTAAACATGATCATAAAAAGAAAGTATTAAATATGCCACAGTATGACAGTGGAAACCAGTTGCTCTGGGCACAGAAATATAGAGGAATAAATAGCACAGGCTTTCAAACTATAATAGTTTTCTGTTCTAGGAGTGGGGGGAAAACTCTGGTTTTGCAGGTAGGCAGGTCATCAAATACCAGATTGACCTTTACTAATGTGAGAATCTGGATATATTATTTAACTTCATTAAGGTGTTTTTTTGTTTTTTAACCCAGAAAATGAATATAGCAATTTGCAGAATGTGAGAATTTAAGGTATGATACATTTAGTTAACAAATACATGTTGAAATGTACATGTGCCAAGCCCTGTCCTAGACTCCAGGAATACAGTAGTGAGGGAAAACAGCAAAGGTACCTAACCTCACGGAGCTTACATTCTAGCCTAGACAAAAGAGCAAAAAAATCTATGTTAGGCCCTCCCTGGTGGTGCAAGGGGTTAAGTCTCAGCACTGTGAAGCTAATGGCAGCTATTGCAGCATGAGTTCCATCCCCCCTGCCAGGGAGTTGAACCACATGGCACAGTAGACCTCTCCTGTCTTGGTTGCTGCTCCTTTCAGCAGTATATTGCAGTGAATCAAACTGTTCTGCTCCCCACTCTGTCTCTGGTGAGTCCACTTACCCCCCCTCACCCCCCCTCCCCGCCACACCTCTGGCCTACACCCCAGCTTGTATGCATGCATAAATAAATCCCCCCCAAAAAAACAAAACTATGTTGTAAGTGCCATGGAGAAAAACAGAGCAGGAAAGAGGGGTAGAAAAGACTGTGCTAGTAATTCCTCCCTGACTGTTAGCTATTTGAGAGTAGGGATTGATCTTTCTCTTGTATCACCGGAATTTATCACAATGTCAGCTGTATATTAAGTGCTGCACACGTTTCCCGAAAGAAAGGAGAGACTGTATAAAAGCCAGGGTTGAGGAGAAGTTTATCTCATGAAATCATTGTAATACTGCTTACCTGGGCACTTTTACATGATTCCAGACAGGTAATAATTATGTCAGCAAGAATGGTGCCCTTCTCTTCTCCTTATTCTTGGTTTTTTAAGTCTTCTAGTCACTGCTATATATTTATTTTTGACACTCAGAATACTTTTAATGTATGTTCTGAATAATATATACTTTATTTTAAACAACCACATAACATTTTCAGGCTTTTGTTAAACGAGTAATATAAAAGACAATTTGACAAATGGCTCAGTTTGTCACTTACTGTATTAAAATGTTCTAAATATTCTACAGTTTCTGGAAAACTGCAAGGGATGTCTACAAATATGAATATAATTCTTTAGAACCATATTCAGTGTCAAGGAATAATGTGATTAATAAGTGATTAAATGGGGTTAAAAAAACCTCGTAGATACAGTGTCACTTCATAAAATGCAGTAGGCCTTATAGGTTACTGTGATTTTCTTAGAGCTTTTCTGCATTTTTTCACATCAAACCTATGTTATTAATTACTTCTTACCCCATTCCTGTTATTTTAATGTATCATAGATTGAATATATGAGTATTAAGAAAAGTTTATTTGTATAATGACTTCATAGACTGGAATATTTACTTAAGGTCTGCAAAGTTGGCAGATTTCAGGACTGACTAGAAGATAAAAGAACCTAGAGTATTGGAAACAGCCTACCTCCTAGGGTTGCTTGATGAACAATTTAGATTATGTATGTAAAAACGCATACATGAATTATCACTTGCGTAATTATAAAACCTAATGCCTGTAATCATCTACTACAAATTCCATGAGGGCAGGAACTTTACTGCTCTATCTCTAATGTATACATCACAAAACACATGCTCAGTAGACATTTGGTAAATGTATGACTATTTTACTTTGGTAATTGATAATTATTTCATGAGAAACCTGTACCCTCAAGTGATTTGATGGTACTACAGTTTCTCCAGTTTAAAATCTGAATTCCTGTTACTGAATCTTGAGATTCACTCAGTCTAGTATGTCCAATAATATGATTGGCAATAAGGGACTGATAATGAGATACAAAAAACCTCTATTCAAATTTAAGGATCCAATATCCTGAACTGTAGATGCCTTTCTCCCTTCCTTTTCTGCCAAAAGGCTTTGAAAATGCCTCCCTCAAAAATCTTCCTTTGAACTATCTTGACACATGCTCATTTTAATTCTCAGACTTAATTTAAAAAAAAAAACCAAACACTGTCCATGCCTGACTTATTTTTGCATTTCCATTCTCAGGGACTAAGACAACATTTGACTATGGTAAGTATCCACTAAGTTCTCCAATGAAAGTAAATTAAGCTCCAGAAACTCTTCTCTTACCCCATGTTGAGATGCAACTATTGTTCTGAGTAACTTCTTAAAAAGTACTCTCATAAATAACTAATAATTCCTTGGGTTCCCCTCCCCCTCCTTCATAATAATAGCTAACTAATAAATAACTAATAAATAGAAATAATTGCAATTCCTGGATCTAAAATTCGAGGGCGCTTCATCCCCTAAATATAAATTAGGTGCTTAGGAAAGCCGGTAATCCATCTCATAAAGCGCTATATTTAGTTCTCAGTCAAAAAAAAAAAAAAATTGAGTGCGTGGCTGGGGAAATGCCCGGTGTAGTTTCGTAGTGAGTGGAGCCGCTGGGCCAGGTGCAAGACTCTCGGAGATGTTTTTATGTGTTCCTGGCCAAGTATCCCCACCTAAAACTGTTTAGTTATTTGACTGCGCTACCGAGAATAGAGTTAACGCCAATGCCACGCAAACCAGCTCTGCACACATTTAAAATTGCTCGAGCTGGCGGCTCTTCATTTTTACCGTGAAACGACCAAGCTGGATCCCGGGCATCTTTGTCAACCTATTTCTGGGTCCTCCAGGGGCTGGACAAAATGATTAATTTGGATTTAAAAGCGCAGCACAAATAAAAGCAAACGCACAGCGACGTTAAAGCTCGGCAACCGCGAGAAAGCTTTGTTAAAACTCGCCCCTCGGGCGGCGGGGCGGCGGGGCGGCGGGGCGGGAGGCTCGGACGCCGCCAGCCGGCGCGGCCTCGGCGCGGGCGGCAGGGTGTAAAGCTGCCTGACTTTCCCCAGCGCTTTGTTTTTCCTGTCACGGTGGTACCGAAATAGCAAGGCAGGGGCGGGAAGTGCCTGGCCGTGTTTTTGTTGTGTGTGTTTTTCCTGGCTGGCACAGGGAAGGGGGAAGGAGGAAGCGGGAGAGGCGCAGAACCCGCCCCGAGGGAGCGGCCGCGCCTCCGCAGCAGGATTCGGGCGTCGCGCCCCAGCCACTTCCAGAACGCTCCGAGCCGCTTCTGCAGGCCCCGCCCCCTGCCGGGGTTTCCCCGCCACCCGCGCTCATTTGCATGGCGCAGTCCCTCCCCTGCTGCCATTGGCCGGCGCCGCGCCCCGCCTACTGGCCCTCCACCACTGCAGGGTTCCGTCCCCCGAGCCGCCCGGAGCTGCGGGCAGCGGGCGGACTGTTAAACCGCGGCGGCAGCGGTCGGGGCGGGAGCGGGGCGCGCTCTGGAGACGAGTCAGCGGCGCCCCGGGAGGGGGGAGGCGGGAGGGCAGCTAGAGATCACCTCAGCAGCCCCCACCACGGCCGGACCGAAGGTGCGGCGGCGGAGGGGAGCCAGGGCGCCCCAGCAGGCGAGTGGCCGGCGTCTCAGCGGCGGGCTGAGGGGGGTGGGTCTCCTCTGCCGGGGACGGTGGCAGCGCGGGGAGGGGAGAGCGGAGAAGACCGCCGGGTGGACTTGCGGGCTAGGCGACCGACCGGCAGCCCCCTCGCCCCCCGAATCCTCTGGGCTGTTAGACTCTGGGTCCCGGCACAGGATCGCGCTCCGGGGCAGGGGTCGGACGGCAGCCAAATTTAAACGGCTAAACCTAACAGCTTTGGCAGAAGCTGAGGGGAGGGGAGGGAAGGGCTGGAGGGAGGGGTGGGGGGCGGACCTAAGTGCGGTCACGTGGGGCAGGGGAGGGGCTTGGCAGGCCTCCCTTTTGTTTTGGCTGGCGCGTGCGCAGAAGGTAGAACACGTGGTCCTCCTGGGTCCGCCCCTCGCCTGGGCGGCCCCGCCTCGCCGGGTGCGGTTGTGGTGACGGCTGTTTTGGGGGAGCTCTGAGGCGGAGCGGTCTCTATTAGATGTGACCCTTGTTTTATTTGTGTATTTCACACTTTGTTTCCGGCAGCTGTTGTTTTCACCTTTAGAATGAGATGGGATGGAGGACTTGAGGGAATTCTTGGGGAATGTGCTTCCAAGTTTGTGTCCCTTCTCGGTGTGCGGAAGGGATCGTTGTTGCTGGAAAGTCTGAGGGTGTGTGGTGTTTTAGTGGCGAGAAGTACATGATTATGTTCTGGTTATTAAAGAGGTCGCCGGAAAGGAAGAGGCTAGCTTTACAGTCGAGAGAGATGCGCTGCAGGAATGTTCTCGTACTGTTTTCTTGGCCGAGCTCACTCCTGCTTGCTGGGTTCCCTGCTCGCTCTGCCCCGCGCAGATCTGTTTCTCCCTTCCCCTCCGGCCGGCTGTAAGGTTTTGTTGTTTTTTTTTTAAACCCAAAAAACTGTGGGAAGCACATTCCTTTCCTGATTCCCCAAACTGTGGTCAGCTGGAGAGATTTACGATAGCTTCCTAGGTTTTTTTCATTAACCAGTCTCTTAAAACTTCCTGCTGAGATCGGTCAGTCGGAATGCTGTTCAAATACTGACAGGATGGGGCAGGTTTGTTAGCAACAGAATCTAAGTGAGATACTTACTAATGCTGCAGACAAGACCGCCAGTGTTTTATTAGGGGAAGGAGGCTCTAGAAATCAATATTGGAGAAAAACCTGGTGTTCTGGAATGTGCATTGCTTGAAAAAGAGGTTAGATTAGAAGTGGTCTCTGCTGTTTCCAATTCCGCCGTTTCCTTGGGCAAGTCAAAACCACTCCGATCGCAAATGTTTCCTCCTGTAAATAGTTTCATAATATTATCCCTGCATTAAGGGATTGTTAGAAGAATTAAATGCTCTGTGTTAGTAAGTGATTTGCTTGCTAAGGCTACAAGTACAGAAAGTGCCAAGTAACATGACTTTATAATAAAAGCCAGGTTTTTTCTTTTTAAGCCACCTTACTGGGAGAATATAAATAATGAATGAATCAGGAAATGGAATATATTTCAGTTGTCTCCAAGATCTCTTGTATCTGTTGTCTTTGATTTTACTTCAGTTTCCACCTACTTTTTAAAATCAGTGTCAAGGGCGCCATCATTTCCTCATAGTTTTGATGTAGATAATACTTCTCTTCCTCAGTTCTTCTGGAGTACTTTTTTAACGAAATTTTAAAATCCAGGTGAAGTCTATCATTATTGAGATTTTACATTACATTTTTATTTTATGACATGTGCCTGTTCAAATAACAGTTGCTTATTTTGTTAAATAATTTTATTTATTAGAAAATACTTTCGGAAAAAAAGCATGGAAATAAGACACAGATAATTTGTATTTTTAATTTTTCTGCATATTTGCATATTTTTCATAAAACTGAGATAAACATTCCTATGTTAGTAAATAGTGGTCGAAAAATATTTTTGACTGCTTAATCTACAGCGTATAATTATGTGTAAATTTTTTCCTATTGATAGATGTTTGGGGTGTTTGTAATGTTTTACTAATATGAATTTCACTACAGAGAAAAGACTTTTGTATAAATCTTTAACTTTCTTTTTTTCATGTATTTATAAAAGAGAACTTCCTGGGTCTAGGAGTCTGGGTGTGGGGGTGTGGGTGTGTTTGTGTTTAAGGCTCTTGCCAGTAACATCAGCAAAATTCTTTCCAGAATGTTGATTTATGCTCATCTGGTGTCTGAGCAGTCCTCCCATTACATCTTGGTTTACCATCTGACATTTAGCACCAAAATAAAATTTGCTTTAATTTGCATTGAAATTTTTTTCATTTGTGTCTGTGATAAATCTATTTTATTTCTTTAACGTGTAACCTCCATGAGGGAAAGGAATATATTTCATACTTGCCAGTGCTGCAGATCACATAGTGGATGCTCAATAAATACCAATAGGCTCTTAATATATGTTCACCTTTTTGACCTCTGGAGGATGAGGAAATTATGTCTTGGTTTTGTCTCATTTAGTTTATGGATATTGTTGGCAATATGCTACTATTTTGACTACTTGCTTTTTCATATGGGTCCTCACTGATCTTATCACAATTGTCTGCAGAAAGGTCCAGTGACTTCCTATTAATGCATGGCTGTTGGCGTTATCCAAGAGTTTCACCCAGTTTTGATGCTTTTTATCATGATAACTTCAACTATTTGTTTCCTTTACTCATTTACCTATCCTGTATGCATTTATCTTAAAGATATCACTGTAATCGTTCTCTCATTCTCTCTACAATGTAATCAATTCACTTGTAGCTTTTCTGTTCTTAAAAAAAAAAGCTTAGTAGTGTGTAAAAGTTTCTTTGTTTCCTTATTCAGATAATTTTTGATAACCCTCCTGTTTATGCCTGTTCCATCTTTCACTGCATTTAACATGCCACATAAACCTTTTATGTGATACACAATTTTTGTTTCCGTGTTTTCTATTCATTTAGTTATCTCTCTTCAGTTTCTGATACTTTTGCATGTACAGTATCAGTTTGTTGAAGGAGGCAGAAACCCCTTAAGATTTAGATTTGTGTTTAAGATTGTTTACTGATAAGGTTCTTCAGGTTATAAACTGCAAGTAATGGGGCTGCTTGCAATAGAAGTGAGTTAATAGGAAACAAATATCGAATTTATTGTCTCTAAAACATCTCTCTCCTACCTCTTAAAGTCCTTACTGCATTACCAGACTATAATGGCATATGGTGCATGAAGATGACCCGGAGTTATAATGAAATCTTACATTAATTTTAGGGTGTTCAATTTAAAAAGTCAGGGAAGGTGTGTCATTTCCAAAGATTTATTTTATTTTTTTTTAAATGTCCTGAAGAGAGATTTCTTTGAACAGTTCTTTTCCCTGATCATGTGGGCTAAATAACCAGTAAATGTTAATAAAAATGGTAGTATTGTATTGCTTGTAGATAATGTGTAATGAAAATCTGAAGACAATTTATTATGAAAATCTTTAATACTTGTTAGAAACACTTTCTATATAAATGTTAAGCTTTTGTATTGCAGAATTGGGAGAAAATGCATTTATAATATTGAGGCTTTGTTAATATTTTCAAAGCTTTAATTAAATTTTTATTGATTTATTTTAATATTGATGTTTGTTTCCAGTCCTGTAAGACCAAGGATTCTCAAACATATTATTTAAAGTAAATTTTAACATGATTTTAGGAGTAGATTATTAATCACTGTTTAACCACATGAAGTTAAATTGGAACCAAAATTTATAAACTGAACAAATGGGGTATTACACTTCTAAATGTAAATTTCTGGATCCAAGTAGATGTACAAAGAAAAAAATGACTCTTCATTTATATTCCTATGAGTCATACATTTATAACTGAATAGTAATAATTCTTCTTGAAGTATGATCTGTTTGATGTGTTATGTGGCCACCCAAGTGGCTTTATCTTTAATTAAATTCCTTCAGTCTTCAAAGAGAATTCCTTTTTAGGCAGAGTTTTCAAAGTGGAAGAAGTTCTTGCTATAAACATTATTGAGTACAAAGTATGAGCTAACCTTACCCTGTTCATGCCAATTACTGCAGTGTTTTTTTGCTGTAAGTTGAGAATCCCCATAGTGTGGCATAAAGAAATCTTGAAAACAGAGCACTCTATTCTGTCTCAGTGCCTTCCATTAATTCTTATATTTTTGAGGAATAAAATAATACCAATGTAATACTTTCTCATTATTTTTGTTGTGTTAAATTTTTCCTTTATTGTACAAATAAGAAATTTTGAGTCCCCTTACATTTAGCAAAAAAGAGAACTCTTGTTTTGCTAAAACAATTTGTCTTTTGTCTTATGCTTTTCCAGACTGTTATTAGTATGAAATACATTTGAGTCACAAGTATGGAAATAATTTAATATTTGTCTCTACGCAGGATCTCTTAAAATGCTATTGGTAGTCTTTTAATTTAAGGATGAATTTGCCTTCTTTTTAATACTTTTATTCCAGTTCGTGGTAGTGATCTGCATTTTAGAGAATTGGTATTATACAGATTCTAGCTGAATATAAATTTAATGTTCAGGGGTAGATTTAGTTAAGGTATTTCCCATGGTTATATGGAATCAACATAGGTGTGCTAGAATTTAAGTCATAGTCAAAATCTGGAGTGGTATTTTAGGGGATAGAAAACCAGGTGTGGTCTTTAATATTCATTTGCAGAAAGAATGCTGCTTTTTTAGCTAGATTATCAGTTCAACTTGAAAGATAAACTTGATTAGCAAACTTGATTTTCTTTAAAAGTATGCCAAAAATTATTTGACAAATGTGATCTATATTTTGGTTTCTGACTACTGAGCATTGGAATCAACTTAGTAGTTATTGGCTTAGTAATTATCTATGTTTGTGCTGCTTTTGAGGAATGACATATTTTCTTTGTTTCATGATGTCCTAGGGATCAGACTGTACTTAATTAGTGCTAAATTCATAAATATGTATGATTTATAAACCTTAAAAATACAGATTAAGCTACTAATAGAAACATTTTCAAGATAACAGGACTAGTCTTTATTTATAGTAATGTAATTTCAGAACAACTGATTTCTTCCTTAATTCACAGGAATGTTCATTACAGTCAGAGATTAGGAGTTAGGTATAAATTTAACAATCCCCAAAACAATTGTTTTTGACTAAATTAACTCAACTTTATTTATGAAAATGAAAATTATAACCAAGAAAAAAAATCATCCATGGTAGTTTTTAAATATTGTTTGCAAGCATAAACTTTGGCTTCTCTTACTAAAATTCTCTGTGATGTTTTTATGAGGCTTTTAAGTAAAATGAATATATGTATGTATGAAATATATACTATTCATTGCAGGGTCATTTATTTCATGGATTATAAAAGTTTTACTACAGATTTTTTTTACATAAAACTTCTGGTCTGCTGGTGTGTTAAGGAATTACTTTTATTTTAGTCAAACTGAGATACAAATTGGAAACTTATAAAAGGTAAAAGTGAAATTCATGCTCAGAAGATAGAATTGATTTTTGGATTATCTAGGACTGGACGGATAATCAAAACTAGTTGATTTCTTTGAAAGGGTACTGATAATGGTTTTTTGAAGTATTGCTTCTTAAATCTTATTAGCTTAATAGTTTAGTTTCTGTATGGTGTGGCCCAAGGAGTTTACTTTCTTCTCAGTTTTATCTCTTCCAGGTTCTTTGAAGTCTTGTATCATTAAAATCTAATCAAGAAGGGATCCATTTTTTTGTTTCTTGGGTATATATAAAAATAATTATCAAAGATGATGGTGGTACCTGGAGTAGAGTACAGCTTTTTTAGCAGCTAGAAAAACTTCTTAGATTTAACTAAGTACACATAGTTCTTTTTCTGCACAATTATTTCTATACAACATAATTAGGATCTGAATAATTATAACCCAGAATAATTAGAAACGTGATATTCATATGAAGATCAAGATGCGTATAAGAAAGTTCTTTGAGGATTTGCTTTTTCTTTCTGTATGATCTAAAATACTCTATGGCCCTAAAACTACCAAATACTGGTTTTGGTTAGGAACTTTTGGTACTATATATTTTAATTAATGGTTGATTTTTATTTACTTAGGGGGACCATAGACTTTACAGTGTATTGTCCAGTGCAGTCGTCCCTACTTACAAGTGACTACTGAAATGTGGCTAGTCCAAATGGAGTTTGTACTAAATATAACACTGGATTTTTTTTAAGACTTAGCAACACATACAAAAGAACAGAAAATATTTCATTATTTTTGTATTGATTATTGAATAAAGTATTATTTTGTATATAATAGGGTCAGTGGAATTAATTTGATTTTTGTTTCTTTTTTTACTTTTATAAATAAGTCCATCAGCAAATTTAGAATTACATATGTAGCTCACATCTTATTTCTATTGAACAGTCGTGTTCCAAGGTTTCCAAACTTTTTTTCATTGTTTCCTACAATACACCAAATTTATTTCTGATGAACCTGTTTCCTTGAAATTTCAAAATAATTTTATTACATTGGGTGATATTTATTAAAGGTTTGCTATTTGCCAAACAAGATTCTAGAATACAGCAGTGAATGAAAACATTCATATCCTGTGTTCTTGCAGTTTTCATTTTAGTGGGAAAAATATGTGATACATAATTTTTAGTAAAAATATTTAAACTATTTGTTGTAAGTATGCTATTGATTTTGTGTATGATTTCATATAATATAATTTTAACACAGGGCTTCATTTATCAAGTGATACATGCTATTCAGTTTACTTATGGCATTTGCTTAGTGTTCTCTAAACTTCTTTGATCTTTGGTTTGATGGCTTATATTAATTTTAAGAAATGCTCAGTTACTCTTGCTTCAAATATTTCTTTGGTTCTTTTTTCCACTTCTTTTGGTATTTGCATGTATGTTATTACAACTTTTATATAAGTTGCACAATTCTTGAATGTTATTTTCTTTTTAAGGCTTTTTTTCCTCTCGACTTTTCACATTTGGAAGTTTCCATTGTGATAGTGTCAAACTTAGAGATTCTTTTCTCAGCCTTGTCCTCTCTACTGATGACCCTACCAAAGTCTTTTTCATTTTTGTCATTATGTTACTGATCTCTAGCATTTCTTTTTGATTCTTAATTAGAATTGCCATTCCATGTTGTCAACTTTGACTTTTTCCATTAGTGTCCTTAGCAAATTAAAAATTTAATTTATGTTTAAGTTGTTTTAAATTCATAGCATGATAAAACTGGTCAACAGTGAGATTGTTACTGACTTAAAAAGGCCCTAATCTGTAGTATCTTGGTGTGCTGAACATGAATATAACCCTGAAAATTTTTTATTAGCTCTCGTTTTGAAGATATTTCATATAATTCATTTTATATGTTTCACCGTGTAAATTTATCCAATAGGACTGCAACAACATCCTAAATCAGCCTAGAATGATGTAATATTGCATCACATTACATAATACGATCATACACACATCATCCAGAGTGGATTGCATCATTTTCTGATACAATGCAATGCTGCTGCCAGGCAGCTGCTGAAGTAAGCTGATGTCAGCAGTGCACCATATAAAGCCCTGTTGGAAAGGTTGAGCATTGAAAATATTTCAGACTTGTGTGAGACAGTTGAAGCTACTGTTCCATAGAACTGTTATTTTATCCATTTAGGCACAATACAGAACAGTAATGCCTCGAAAGTGCATTAATAGTGTGGACAATTTCTGCTCTATTTGTGGGGAAGTGACATTTGCCAACCAGAAGGAAAGTATCACTTCTCAAGTGAAGAAGGCTTATCATCTTGACTTCGGACGCAAGGTTGGTGACCAAGACAAACCTTGGGCCCCGCATATATGCTGTGCTCCATGTACAACACAGCTTTCACAGTGGTTCAATGGCAAAAGACCATCCATGCAGTTCCCATGGTGTGGAGAGAGCCAAGCAACCACTTGAAAGACTGTTACTTCTGCTTGGTTCCTCCTCTTTCTGGCAGAATAATGAAGCCAAAGACGTCGAGAATAGTCTACCCAAACATTCTGTCTGCACTGAGATGACTAGTTCAACAACTTGCTGCAGAGTGATGCAAAACAAGCATGGAATGCTTTTCACCTAGTGTCTGCAAACTTTCTTGGGAATGTTAGGGCAGAAAACTACAAGAAACTAGCAGAAGACATGCTGATGCAGTATCAGAAACTTGGCTGCAGTATTTCTCTAAAGATCCACTTTCTTCATTCCCATCTGGATTTCTTCCCTGAAAACTGGTATGGTTAGTGATGAACATGGCAAACGTTTTCATCAAGATATTGCATCAATGGAACTAAGATACCAGGGAAAATGGTCCACTACAATGCTGGCTGACTACTGCTGGACGCTCCCCAGAGATGCTCCTGAACAGCTGTACAAGAGACAAGCGAAGAAATCGAAGAAGTTGTCTATGATTTGATTTTTTACAGATATTAACTGTAGGCCTATTACTATTGGCATGCATTTCCTAGTGTAAATATCAATTTATTGCAGATTGCAAAAAAAGCTAGAGCCAAAATTAGAATTTGACTGTCATATTCGTGTTGAGCACATACAAATTACTAGGAAATGACTGATGTTATTTCAGTAACATGACTTTTGTAAAAATTTGTTGACCAGTGATTGGCATGTATTTCGTGATATAAACATCAATTTATTGCAGATTACAAAAAAAAACTAGAGCCAAAATTAGAATTTGACTGTCATATTTGTGTTGAGCACACAAATTGATAGGAAATGACTAATTTTATTTCAGTTATATGACTTGTAAAAATTTGTTGACCAGTGTAATTCTAACATTCCTGCCATTGCTGAGTCTGGTTCTAATGCTTGCTTGCTCTCACTTAAATCTCTGGTTTTTGCCTTGTAATTATTTTTTGAGAAAGGGGGCGTGATGGACAGCAGGTCCTCGTAAAATGTCATTTCATTCAACATGCACAAGGATTTCTTCTCATCAATGTTATAGTGAAAAAAATGTTGAACACTACGAAGTTATCTGAGGACTTGGTTTTGTTATACATGCTTTTGCTTAAACTAGGGACCTAGTGACAAGTTTAAGGACTTCCTGTATTGGTAAAAAGAACTCCATTAAATAGACCTTTAGTAAGATGTGGGGAAGTATACGATAATCTGCTGATTAAATCTGAGTTTTAAGGAGCCTGTGTCCATAGGAAGTGAATGTCACAAATCTCTCTAGGTTTTTTTCATCTGGTAGATGGGACAGGATGTCTAGAGGGACCTAAAAGAGTTGGGGTTGAGTATTTACATTCCCCCTCCTGAAAGACTAGATGCTGGCGTTAGGTGTTTTCTTTAGTCTTAATTAAGAAAGAAGGAGACTTTTATTAAACAGATTTCTTAGAAAATAAGAAGATACCTGTCACTTTATTTTCATTTTGCTCGATCTCACTGTAGTATTTGATAGAGCTGCCTAGGTTGTTTTTATATGTTTTTAAACATTCTTTTTTTTTTTTAAGATTTATTTCTGCATACAAGCTGGGGTGCAGGCCAGAGGTGTGGCGGGGTGATGGTGAGAGGATTCACTAGAGACAGAGTGGGGAGCAGAACACGTAGATCAACTGAAATTTCACTGCTGAGGGGAGCAGCCAGCAAGACAGGAGAGGTCTGCCGCGCCATGTGAGAAGCTCCCTGGCCAGGTATCAAACTGGTGTTGCAGTGGCTCTGGATCTCTTCACAGTACTGCACTTAATCTGTCGCATCACCAGGGAGGCCCTGCTTTGAAACATTCTACTTTTTAATTTTATACACTTTGGAACTATCACTGCCTGGCATTTTAAAATCTGCTTTTAGGGCTCTTCCTCTTTGTAACTCTCTCTCATTTGCTAGAATTAATGTGAGTGAACCCCAGGGCTTGATCTTGGGCTCCTTTTTCTTTGCTTATACCATCTCCCTAGATGAATTATTCTATCAATAGTTCTTTCACTTTAAATACAACTTATATGTCAGTGACTCCCCCTCAAAAATCTGTCTAGTATGGTTTCTCATTTAAACTCTAAACTTGTTTTTCCAACTACTTCCGCTTGAATAGCTAATAGGCACTTCAAATTCAACATATCCCAAATAGAACTTTTTATTTTTCTTCTTCAACCTTCTGTATCCCCAGGTCTATCCAATTTCAGAAAATAGTACCACTGCCCAACCAATTGCTCATGTCAAAAGCCTAGAAGACATATTTTATAGGAGCTTTCTTTGCCTTTAAATCCCACCAATATCTTGATCATCAGAATTTTGTCAACTTTACTTTGAATCATGTCCTAGATTCATTTCTTTTTCTTTTCTGCTGCCACACTAGTCCAAGCTATCAGCATTATCTCATTTATATTACTTTGGTAGCGTCCTAACTGGTTTCCTCGCCTACACTCTTAAAAGCTGATTTTAAGAACAGCGAGAGTAATTTTTTGAAAATAAAAATGTAAATCAGATCATGTTACTCCCTCATCTAAATACCTTCAGTAGTTTTCCTTTGTCTTACCAAAATATTCATGGTTTGGACTTTTTTCTACCTCTTACATCTTGTTTCTTATTACTCTCTCTTCCTAACTTAACTCATTATTTTCAAGACATATTTGCCATTTTTGTTCCACAAATACACCAAATTTATTCCTGCCTTAAAGCTTTTACTAGTTTCCTTAGAAGAGTTTTTACCCCACATCTTGGTTATTAACATATCAGGTCTTGGAGCAGATGTCACCAACACAAAGACTTTCCTTCATCTACAAATCTGAGTTAATTCCTATTCAACGTGGTCATGCTTTATCACTCTACTCTGCTTAGTTTTCATAAAAACACTGTAGAACTCAGGGCCTCCCTGGTGGCGCAGGGATTAAAGTCTCAGTGCTATCAAGCTATTGCCAGCCACAGTGGCATGAGTTCAGCATGAGCTCCATCCCCTGCCAGGGGGTCTAACCCACATGGCACAGCAGACCTCTCCTGTCTTTCCCACAGTTCCCCTCAGCGGTGTATTTCAGTATATCTGCCTGTTCTGCTCTCCTCTCTATCTCTGGTGAACCCTTGCACCGTTCCCCGCCCCCTCCCCATACCCCTCCACCCCGCAGCTCTGGCCTGTATGCCAGTTCTTGAATGCATAAATAAATAAATATTTAAAAACAAAAACACTATAGAACCCTACTTACTTGATATTTTCATACTTGTTTATATATTCTATACCATTTGCTAGAATGTAAGCTGTGAGAATATAAAAACATTATTTTTCATGTGCACTGCCTTCTTTCCAGTACCTGGGATATTGTGTGGTACACCTTGCTCAATACATATATATTCACTGAATTACTGAATATTTGTTTTATCAAATATATGTTAAATAAAGATTAAAATATAGCTTCAACCAAACTGTACAAAACTATATGAGTCAGTGTTGGTCACTCATTTTCTGCTTTAAAAAAGTGGACTTGTTTATTTTCATAATTTGTGAAATTTTGTTTTTAAAAGATGAAATAGATTTTTCGCTGCCATTTACAAGTACTTCTCTATAAATGACATTCTGGTATGGAGAGTTTTCTACTCAAATGAAAACCAGATGGTTTTATTGGTGGCTTGTTATTCTTACTGTCTTGTTTTTAGAATTGCCTTCTGAAATACCGGAGACACTTTAAGTCCTATAAAATAATTGTGATCGTATGGGATATACTTTATGGAGGACGTCTGGTTTATTAATTTTTCTATTATGAGCAATGTTCTTGATGTGATATCTAAAAATGTTTTTGCCTAACCCGTTATTACAAAGATTTTTCTCCTGTTTTGTAGAAATTTTATGATTTTAGTTTTATGTTTAGGTTTGTGATCCGTTCTCTTGAATTTATTTTTATACGAAGTATGAGGTATGGATTAAGGGTTTTTGTTTGCTTGTTTTTGCATAGGGATATCCATTTGTTCCAGAACCATTTATTTAAAAAACGTGTCTTTTGTATTGAATTGCCATTGCATCTTTGTCAGAAATCAGTTGAGCGTGGCGGGGGAGGGGGTGCGGAGGGGGACGGGGGAGGCCTATTTCTGACCTCTTTATTCTTTCCATTGATCTATGTAGCCATCATCTTGCCAGTGCCATGCTAGATATCTTGACTACTGTAAGTAGATAGGTAATATGAGTCCTTAAGCTTTCTTTCTTTCTTTTTTTTTTTTTTTGCCTTTGTTTTAGCTATTCTAGTTCCTTTCCCTTTCCATACAGATTTTTATGTGGCTTTTTTTGGGAGCGGGGTTCTTATCTATATTTTTTAATTTAAATGTAGTATCTTTGTTTTACATCGTCATTAATTATTAGACAATGATTTCTCCCCTCAGGTGTGGTCATTGTAGTTCTCCCACCACCAAAGCACCCAGAGTCGCTCACCATATCTATATAGATTTTTGAACAAGCTTGTTGATATAATCAGCCAAAAATCCTACCAAGATTTTGATTGGGATCATGTTGAATCGATAGATAAGTTTAGGAGGAATTAACAACAGTGCTGACTAGTCTAATCCATGAACACAGTGTATCACTCTGTGTTTGTCTTCCTTGATTTCTTTCATTGTTTTTTTCTTTTTCAGTACACAGATCCTGTACATGTTTTGTTAGATTTATACCTAAGTATTTCATGGTTTTGGAGCTGTTGTAATTAATACTATTTCTGTAATTTTGATTACAGTTTTTCATTTCTAGAATATACAAATGTAAATGATTTTTACATCTTGATTTTGTGTCTGCTACATTATTAAATCCATTAATTTAGGAACTTTTTGATAGAGTCCTTGGGATTTTTTTATGTAGAAACTCATGTCATCTATGAATACACACTGTTTTACTTTTTTACCTTGCAACGTGTGTGCCTGTTGTTCTTCTTTTTCTTGTCCTAGTCCAAGGACTAGGACTTCCAGTATGATGAATAGGAGTAGTAAAACATACACTTTACCGCATACTCCATTTTAAGACAAAACATTCAGTCTTTCATCATCAACTCTGAAGTGAACTCTAGACTTTATACTAAAACCATGGATATATTCAATATAATTTAACCTTTTTAAAGAAATTACAGGAGACAGTCTATTTTCATGAGTTTCTTAAGTTGCAAAGTAGAGAGGCATTTTTCAGAGTCAGATTGTTTATAGAGGCCCACTGGGAATAGAATGAGAGGAACTTCATGGAAATCCTCAATAGGAAGGATCTATATGTAGCTGGATCTGCCACTGTCTAGAATGTAGTCTTCATATCCAAGTGTATTACTTATTGCTACATAACAAATCATCCCATAGTGGCTTAAACTATTTCACAGTTTCTGTGGGTCATGATCTCAGCCTGGCTCAGCTGGGTGCTTCTGACTCAAATTCTCAAACAAGGCTCAATCATCTGAAGGCTTGATTGGAGAAGGATGCTCCTCAGATCATGCACATGGCTGTTGGCAGGCCCTTATTTCATTGCTGTCTGTTTATTGGATACTTTAGTTCTTAACCATGTGGGTCTTTCCAGTTAACAAATTGACAGCTGGTGTCCCTGAATGAGAATATGGTGGGTAACAAGATGGAATCCATAGTCTTTTTGTAACCTAATCTTCAAAATACCATCCCCTCACCTCTTCTGCATTGTATTTACTAGAAGCAAGTCACTAAATCCAGTCCATAGTCAGGAAGATGGGGCTACCCAAGGTGGGAATACCAGGAAATGAGATTACTAAAATCATTTTTTTTTAAAGATTTATTTATTTATACATACAAGCTGGAGTACAGGCCAGAGGCGTGGGGCGGCGAGAGGGTTCACCAGAGACAGAGTGGGGAGCAGAACAGGCAGATCAGAAATACACTGTTGAGGGGAGCAGCGGGCAAGGCAGGAGAGGTCTGCCGCACCATGTGGGATTCTCCCCGGCTGGGCATCGGACCCGCATCGCGTGCTGCCAACAGCTCCACAGCGCAGCGCTCAACCTCTGTGCCACCAGGGAGGCCTACTAAAATCATTTTAGAAGCTGTCTATCGTACCTAGTAAGCCTTGGAGATCTCAGAAGAGATTTAAGTCATTCTTTTTAAACTGCTATCTAGTATTTCAGTATTATCCATTCTGTTATAAACAGATTGCTTGTCTACCTGTGACAAATATATTTTCTATGTTACCCTCAAATTACTGAATCAATTTATAGTCCAACTAGATTAGAGAAATCTTTTTTTATCCATATCCTTGGGATAAGTGATATTTTTGGATTTATAGCATTCTCAATTTGATGTTTGTAAAGCTGATTTCTTTCTTGATTGATCTCTATTTCCCTGGTTGCTGATGAGATTAAGTACATGTTTAATGATTTTGGATATCATCATTTGAAGTACCTCACTGCAAATATCTGTTGCCTATTTGCATGAGTACTTTACACATTCAGATACTAATCCTTTATATGTTACAGATATCTTTTCATCTATCACTTGCTTTAAACACGTTTTTTTAATCATGTAGAAATTTTTATGCCTTTTTTTTCCCTTTTGTTTATTTTTGCTAATCTTTGCAAAGAAGCAGCTTATGATTTTTTGTTTTTAAATAGGGGTGGTTGGTGTAGAGTTAGAACTAGCATCTGGGTCATACAACGGAGTATCATTATTCCACAGTATCTTCACAAAACTTAAATTGTTAATATAATTTTTTTTTCACTAACCAACACTTGATAATTTTTAATGGTACTGTGTTACCTTTTCCTGTGAATCAGAATGATATGATTTATAATTTTTCCTTTGATAAATTAATAAAATGTTTAACAATGATATTAATCTTTGTGGTCATCAGTCACTGTTTTCCAGGCAGCAGTTATAACTTTAATAATGATAACTGATCACTCCATTTGTGAAAAGGGAAAAATTTATTGTAGATGCTTTTCCAGGAAAAATTATACAAATTGCAGAGTCAGGCAAGTTTTTGCTGTCATGTTATTTTAGCAACTGTGAAGTTATATATTTTTTTATTTATAGTTCACGTATCTTCTTATATTATTTATAATTTACTGTTATTGTTACTAATATTGTTCAGATTATGAAGTCAAATTAAGGTTTTGAGAAATTGACTATATTCTATATGTTAAGTAATTCTTTCTTTTAACTGAAAGTTTGGAATTGGGTTTACATTTTCAAGTATGAATCCCAGATTCAGGGTTCAATTTTTTTCCTTTTTGATTCACTGAACATTGTCAAAAACGTAATCCTGAGATATAATTACATCTACTAACATTTGTCTGATACTTATAGTGGTAGGTAATATGAAACTTTAATTGTAACTTTGGGTGATAGGCTCATAGAGTGATGAATAGTGTAGTCTTTGTGAATTCCTGATGAGATGGAAAAAGCAGACATAATGTTGGGTGTTGGGAAGTAAAAGAAGACTTTGATTCCTTTCATGTTTTAATCATAAGTGTTTCCCTTGGGAAACATATAAGCATAAAACATTTTCTAGATATTTGATTTTTTTATTTTTGCATTATTTTAGGTTTCCAATAATTATCTGCAGGATTCGCCATGACACCAGCTCTAAGGGAGGCAGCAGCTAAGGGTATCTGCTTTTCATCTTTGCCAAGTACCATGGATTCTGACAAGATGCTATGCATGGAAAGTCCAAGAACTGTAGATGAAAAGCTAAAGGGAGATGCTTTCTCTCAGATGCTGGGATTTCCGACTCCTGAACCTACTCTTAACACTAATTTTGTGAATTTAAAACATTTTGGCTCCTCTCAGTCTTCAAAACATTATCAGACAGTTCTTTTAATGAGTTCTAATTCTACATTAAATAAATACAATGAGAATTACAAACAAAAGAAATTAGGGGAATCCAATTGCAATAAGCTGAAAAATATACTGTGTAATGGCAGCAACATTCAGCTCAGTAAAGTATGTCATTCTCATTCTGAAGAGTTCATCAAAAAAGAACCTTTGTCAGATACCACAAGCCAGGGTATGACAGATGTACAGATTATTTTGGATTCAAATATAACCAAAGACACTAATGTAGATAAAGTACAATTGCAAAACTGTAAATGGTACCAAAAGAATACACTTTTGGATACAGTTACTGATGTCGAGATTAAAAAGAATTTATTGCACTGTGCTCAAAAGAAAATTTGGCCTGGCCACACAAATGTGCCTAGTTCCTCAGCTGCTGAAAAACAGGAGGAAGTGAATGCTCGTTTGCTTCATTGTGTAAGCAAACAGAAAATTTTACTTAGCCAGGCTAGAAGAACTCAGAAACATTTGCAGATGCTCCTGGCAAAGCATGTTGTTAAGCATTATGGTCAGCAAATGAAATTTTCTATGAAACGTCAACTCCCCAGAATGAAGATCTGTCATGAACCTACCACGATTTTGGATAATAGTTTACCTAAATGCACTGAAATTAAGCCAGAAGTCAACATATTGACTGCAGAGAATAGACTGTGGAATGATACAAAAAATGGCTTTGCACGGTGTACAGCTGCAGAAATCCAAAGATTTGCACTGTCTGCTACAGGGCTGTTGTCTCACGTTGAAGAGGGTCTAGATTCTGATGCAACTGATAGCAGCTCTGATGACGATTCGGATGAATATACCATTAGAAAAAATGTGGCGGTGTAAGTGCAAAATAATTATTAGACCTCTTAGCATTCTGTATTTAGAAGTAATTTTGTCTTTGTTTCAAGTAAGTTGAAAGAAAAAATTTTTAATTTTATTTCTGATTCCATAATCCTTAGCTTATGAAACTTTGGTGAATTTTAAAACTGTTTCATTCATTTCTTAAAATATTGTGTACTAATATTTACTGTTAATAGTACTAATATTTACTACTAGTAGTAAATATATATGTATATATGTGTGTGTATATATTTTTACTCGTTTACTATTGTGTATATTTTTACTAGTTATAAAAATAAGTTACTCAACTACGCTATCTGGGAAACTCCATATAGGAATATTAAAAGATAATTAGCTATAAATTAATGTTTTTCTATCTTGAGTAGTATAGACTATTAACAAAGCCTATATTTCTGCTTAAGTGTCTAGCCAATATATATAGATATAACTCAAAAAATTTAAGTCTATGCATAGACTTAGTTGATTAACTACTTTTTTCTTCTTAGTTTATTTATATGTACTCTTGTATTCACAGCTTTCAGCCTTTGTCTTACCAATTTGGTCAATTTTTGTTAGATTAATTAATGTAATCGAAACAATAATGTCAGCTATGAGATAACATTTGGATGCTTACTGTGTGCTAGACTCTAAAGATTCAGTTGCGGGCAAAATATCCACAGTGTCTGCTCTCTTGGGAGTCTACTTGAAAGAGAGGTATCTATTTTAAAAAACAAAACAAAACAAAGACAGAGAATAACAGTTTTACTTACCAAACTGTGTTAACACTGCAGCACACTTCTGTCCGATAAAGTTTCTAATGTGGTGGAAAGGAAATGCTCTCTCTATTATAGCCAATAGTTACTAGACGTGTGTGACTGTTGAGCACTTGAAATGTGATCTGTACAACTGAGGAACTGCATTTTTAATTTTATTTAATTACAATTAATTTTAATTTAAATAGCCAAATGGAAATTGTTTTTAATCTAGTTTACAGGACAACGATTAATGTCCCTAAATTGTTGCAAAATACTGTGTACAACAGGTTCCTCCAACTTTCCAGAAGTAGAGCATTTCTATTTGGTAGATTACTTTTTGGGTCTGTGAACGCTATTATCATTAATTTGTCTGGATAAAATTTCAGTGATTCCAGACCCAAAAAAACAGTCTGCCAAGTCTAACCAAATAGGAACTGTCTATATTCAAATAGTGGGAGAAACCTGACTGTAGTATTTGGGAGAAAAAACTACATTATTTTTATAAAATTCTCAAAGATGAATGAGAATCATTATAATGTTAGAAGCGTAACACATTAAATTTTACTATAAATAGGACAGTGTATTAATTTTTGTAGTGAGTAATAAAATGTAACACAAGTAAGCAATCCATTTTGGTGTTCTGTTATCACTAGATTTGAAATTTGTTTGAATATGGGAGTTTATCATTATTGAACACAGATAATTTTTGTTGACATTGTGCTATTTAATTTGCATATAATATTTTATTTAATCATTTCAACAACTAGGAGAGCTAATTGTTATCCTTGTTTGGCTTAAGAAGAAACAGACTCAGCATGGTTAAGTAACTTGCCCCGGGTCAAAAAGTCAAAGAAAATCACTAACCTGGCTTTGGTTTTCCCAAGGCAAGGCTTATCCACTGCACTCGAATGTGCTGACTTCTGTGATTTTTGCAAATGTGGGAAACTGCACTGCATAATTTGTGGTAGTGGGTCGGGTAAGAGAAAGGAGAAGCCAAATAAGTGTTAGAGCTAGGATTCTTGCCCATGTTAAACTTAACACTCTTTCTATTGGATCATGCAGTTTTATCACCATTAGAGCCTTAAGAATTATTGTGTACTTATATTCTGAAAAAAGTCCAGAAATTTATTAATTTTTATATTCATAACACTTTTTAAAGTAATTAAATTTAATAAAATGTAAGTACATTATTTTTTTAACTGAGAAGAGCTAATGGATAGTTTTGTCTTTTAAGCTAGAAACAAAGTAAGAAAATCTTGTCTTCTGGACTATTTCAGTCTTCATTAATATTCTCTTTCATTGATCTATAGCACTTAATGTACCATACAATTTATCATTAAATCATATTTTATCCTATATGACTTGCTTTTATATATAAAAGCAAGTCATATAGGATAAAATATGATATATATATATATAAAAATCTTACTCTAATACTTAGTAAAAGTGGAAAACATTTTAAACTTAAAATTATTTTATATAGCAAGTATACAATTAGTCATTGATTAAAACATTTTGTTTTAATATTTGCATTTATTACTTGAATTTTGTGTAAAACATTAAGTGCAGACATTTGTATAAAACATACACAAATGAGGGAATTCAAACTATTAAAACAATTTTTTATACAAAGCATCAAGCAGTATATATCCCATTTCTTTTCTTGTGAACTTTGCCAGTTTAGTGAAGAATATTAAAATAAAGTAACCTGGAAAAAAAT
Source organism: Scalopus aquaticus (assembly GCA_004024925.1). Lineage (NCBI taxonomy): Eukaryota > Metazoa > Chordata > Mammalia > Eulipotyphla > Talpidae > Scalopus > Scalopus aquaticus. The sequence goes on from PVIJ01000429.1 coordinate 95,540, forward strand.
TCAGTTCAGGTTTGCATAGTTTATTTCTCGTTTTATCTCTTTTTTTCATAGTCCACTGAACAGACTTCAGTGAAGCATAGATTTTAGGCAAATAAAGACTATGAAATTTAATATTCTTTAAGATACACTCCTGTACCCTTGAATCATTCACCATTTAACAATATGACACATTGCTTATTAAAACCCATTTCTCTATAGTAGGGGTCAAGTACACTTTCTTCTTAGGTTGAACTCATTCATTCAATTCAATAATATTTGATTTATATAATGATTTTCATACTTTAATGCACTGAATTATTTATAATTTCTTGGTATGTGGTTTTTTCCCTACTTGAACTTGATCTGACATTTCTTAACACTTTGTGGTCCACTCACATATTAGTACGTGTTTTTTGTCACCAGTATCAGGTGGCCGCTCACGTATTAACACGTGTTCATCTAGTCTCTGGTTTTTCATGCCACAGTGGATTTATTTGGAACTATTAGGAGCTATTTCTTTGATCATACTCATTCTAGAATCTTTACACATTGTTCTGGTGAAAGTGTAAGGTGTTTTATGAGAGAGATGACAGTTTTTTTAATAGCCAGTAGTTCAGGAGTTGTGTGTGTTTTATTGAATGTTACACCATTCATGCGGTGGCACAGAAAATGGCTGGCCCCAAGGGCTGGTAAATTTAAAGGGCACCAGCACACAAAGTGTTAATTTTATATATCTCCCCAAACACAGGATTTTAAACTTTGTTTTGAATATTTTTACTAATCTTAATAGATTTCTTATTGCAAAGATTGTTTCTCAACTTTTTATTAATTTTGACACTGACTATATTTTGAGAACAGTATATTTGTATCTTTTGATGTGAGTATAAAAATAATTTCTTTTTTTTTTAATTGGGATTTAATCAATTCTGCTTCAGGTTGATGAACTATTTTTATAGTTAAAACATTTATCCTAATACTGTTTTCTTTAAAAATGATTATTTTCTGTGTTTTCAGTTTTTTAAAGGTGTTACTTTTTTCTCTACATTTCTGGGAACTAAGTTTTCAAATGTAGTTGAACATTTTTAATGAGTAAAGTTCAGAATTAAACATAAAATAGGTTAAAAGATCTATTTATGGATCTAAATTTGTAAGTGAATTCACACAATTTTTCATTACGTCTATTGAATATGATGACTTTATAAATCATAACTTCTACAGTGCAATTACTAGAATTAATTTAAGCCACTTAAAGACTAGTTCTATTTTTCTGTTATTGTATGTAATTTTCTGTGGATTTCTTTTCTTTTCTTTTTTTTTGGTAATTGTTCCATGAATGAATTTTTGTACCTTTGTATAAGCAGTTGTGAAGATATAAAAATTGGGTTGGCTATCTTTGACTTGTTCCTATACTTTTTCCTCCCAAAATGTACACGTTAATTCATTATGGCATTACTGGTAAAATTTAAAAACAACTTTTGGTTGAGAGACTTACAGTCATTAGGGGAAGAAAGTCAATTTCCTTTTGAAAGGAAAATAGGATTCTAAGTATTTTGTAGGTTTCAGATACAATACTCTAACATGACTAGAAATTTTCTTTCCAGTATGCTATTCCTTTGGTGAAGGAATACTTGTTCTGGACATACTTGTGTTTAATCATGGCTTCTTCTGTGACTCTGAGCAAAAGTTAAGATTACTCTTAAACTTTCTGATTGAGATTCTTATATGATTTAGGGCATTCTGGAGATAATTAGATGAAATATTAAATATACAATGCCAGTGCATAATCAGGCACTGCTGTTGCAGCCAATAAAAAATGGGATTTACGATTGTGGAAGATTGGAGCTTAATATTGCTAGGGCAATTTGAGGAGCCAGTGTAAAATAGATGCCACAGAATTAATCCATTTGAGAGATGAGGAAACTGTTGTATTTGTACATCAGTTCCCATCAGTTCTTGGATGGAGGCTGTTTCTGGTAGTATTACAACAACAGCCCTCAGCAAAGAAATGCAGGTGCTGGCAATAGGAAGTTAGACCTGTATTCGATAAACTGATAAGTGCTAGGGATCTGGGTGGATCACTGACTGACTAATCTTATTACCTCTTACAGGTGAAGACTTTAGAATTCTAGAACCTATTTTTCTATTTTTTGGGAAATGATTATTAGTTGTTTTCTTCCAGGATGCATGTGGGAAAACTCACAGATTTGGACATAGGCATTTTCTGACCCTCCAAGATTGTTTTAACAAAATGTGTTTTCTGGTCATATTCTAGGAAACCTGCCAATATCTTCCAAGTCAAACGACTCTGTTGGTGTTGGGAGAAAATCTTTAATTTCCCCAAATTAGTCTCCATATATCCAAATTTTCTTTACCATTTTATTTTAGTGTGTAAATGAGCAGGATTGATAAGCACATTCTTTTAAATAAATTTAGAGATTCATCAAGAAAGAAGGTTTTTTCCAGTTTGAAAGACATAAAAGAAATCAGTAGTTTATTATAGACTCACAGAAATGAATATAGTTTTCTTATTTTGCCAATAGAAAGGAAAAGAAAAAGCAGGTGTAAATTTCCTTTGAAGGAATTGGATAAATAAGAGTATGAACTTAGTGTGACATTCAGAGTAAAGAGACTAATAACATTTCGTTAATAGATTGCAAATTGAGTTGCAAATTGAGTACCTTTATATTTGTATAAAATTAAATTTAGAAATTATTTTTGCAATCATTTAAAATTCTCTACACTTTGAAAATAGATGAGATAATTCTAATTTTGCTTCATTTGCCTAGAACACTAAGGAAAAGTTGAATGAAAAGTAATCCTAGAGAAATTGCAATGCTTATTGGGTGGTAATACTTTTCCACTTTGTGTCATAAGAGAAATAAAGGGCAGAAATTCAAAAGTGGATCTGTGAAACAGATTAATAGTTACAATGGGTAGCAATATCTTTACAAACGGCAAATATTTTCTATTGTGGCATGCAGACATATTTGAGGAAAATACTTCAATTAAAAGAAGCTCATGGCTTTATTTTATGTATACATATATAAAATAATGAACTTTTAAGAGTTCATTTAAATTCACAAAAGTGAGCAGGAAGTACAGAGTTCTTATGTATCTACTGTTCCCCAGAGTCTCCCCCACTATACATCTCCAGTACAGTGGTACATTTGTTATAATCAAAGAAGTTATATTGACATTATTATCCTAAGCCCATAGTTTATATTAGAGTTCACTCTTGGTCTTTTACATTTCTATGGTTTTACTTATATTTAAATATTTTTTGGGTACTGATGTAAATGGTAATGTATTTTTAGTTTCAAGTTCCACTTGTTCCTTGCTGACATATAGGAAGACAATTTTTTTAGGTTAACCTTGTATCCTGCAGCCTTGCTGTAATTATTTACTAGTTGGTAGGAGTTTTTATTGTGCGATTGTCACCCCCATATATGATCATGTTATTTATAAACAGAACAGTTTTATTTCTTCCTTCCAAGCCTATGTATCTTGTATTTCCTCCTCTTGCCTTTTTGAATTAGGGAGGAATTCCAGTATGATATTGAAAAGGAGTAATGAGAGGAAATACCTTGCCTTGTTCCTGATCTTAACAGGGATGTTTTAGTTTTCTCCACTATGATGTGGCTGCAGGTTTTTGATGGATCATCAAGTTTCGGACACTTCCTCTATTTCTAGTTTACTGAGAGTATCAGGAATGGGTGTTAAATTTTGTTTTTTGTGCATCTGTAGGTAATGTGATTTTTCTTTATTCTGTTGATATGCTGAATTATATCAATATTTGAATGTTAAACCAAGTTTGGCATAACTGAGATAAATCCTACTTTGTCATGTTACATAAATCTCTTTATATGTTGTTGAATTTAATTGTTAACATGTTGTTGGAGATTTTTGCATCTTCATAAGAGATATTGGTCTGTTAAATTCTTAGAATGTCTTTATCTGATTTCAGTATTAGGATAATGCTGGCATTATAGAATTAGTTAGAAATTAGTTCATAATAGAAGTAGTCACACTGCTTCTACCTTTAAAAGAGAAACAGAGAATTGGTAACATTTCTGCCATGTATTTTTGGTAGGATATACCAGTGAACCCATCTAGGCTTGGTGTTTCATTTGTTGGAAGGTTATTCATTATTGATTCAATTTCTTGAATGGTTGTAGCCCTGTCCAGATTACCTGTTTCTTCTTGTATGACTTTTTGGAACATTGTGCCTTTCAAAGAAATTGGCCCACTTCCTTTAGGTTATCAGATGTGTGGGCTTTGAGTTGTTCAAAGCTTCCTTTTATTATCCTTTTAGTGTCCATTGGTTCTGGGCTGATTTCTTTTTATTTCTGGTATTAGGAACTTACCTCTTTTTTTTCTAGTTAACCTGGCTAGAGGCTTATTGATTTTATTGATCTTTTTAAAGAACCATATTTTGGTTTTGTTGATTTATTTCTCTATTGATTTTGCACTTTCATTTGGTCATAATACTTTAAAATTCCTCTTGAGATTTTTTTGTTCTGTTTTACTTAGAAGTACATTGTTTAGTCTCCAAGTATTTTGAGATATTCTAGTTAATCTTTCTGTATATTAGTTTCTAGTTTATATTATGGCCTGAAAACAGACCTTACATGATCTGTATTTTTCTTAAAACTTGTTAAAAGTATGTTTTGTGGCCTGAAATATAGTCTGTTTTGGTGACTTTCATTTTAGTTTTGCAAGAACTAACAGCAGAATGTAATCTGCTGTTGTTGAATGAAGTAGGCTATAGATGTCAATTATATCCAGTTGATACGATGCTGTTGTGTTCAACTATGTATGTCCTTACTGATTTTCTGCCTATTAGATCTGTCTTTTTCTTGCAGAAGGGTGGTAAAGTCTCCAGCTGTAGTAGTGGATACATCTATTTTTCCTTATCATGCTATCAGTTTTGCCTCAAGCAGTTTGATGCTCTTTTGTTTAGTGCATATGCATTGAGCATTGTTATATTCTAGATATATTTACCTTTTTTTACACTATGTAATGTTGCTCTTTATCCATAACAAAACTTTCCTTTTTCTGAAGTTTGCTCTGCCTAAAATTATTACCTGCTTTCTTTTGATTAGTGTTAGCATGGCATAACTTTTCCTATTCCTTTACTTTTAATCTGTAAGTGTCTTTATATTTAAAGTGGGTTTTTTATAGGCAATATATAGCTGGGTCTTAGTTTTTGATCCGTTCTTACTGTCTCTAACTTTTAATAAGTTATGTAGACCATTGATGTTTAAAGTGACTATTGATACACACACACACACACACGCACAAACAGACACACACACACAATACATTAATATCTACCATATTTATTGTATTTTCTCTTTATTGTTCTTGCTCTTGCCCTGTCTTTGTTTTCCATAATTTGTCTATGTTTTGTTGTTTTGTGTGTGTGTGTGTGTGTATTTAAGACTTTACTGGGGATAAGGCAGGGCAAGGCAGGCACCACACTTGGGGAGCTGGGCATGCACACCAAGTCAACCTGGTTGCCAGGCCTGTGCTGGGAGCTCAGGATTGAGCTGTACAGCTGGTGTCACATTGGATACCTAAAGGCAGAGGGAAACTCTGAAAGGAGGATTGTTTACTTGGCTAGTGTAGGAAGGATAATCTTGAGGGGAATGTTGTGATGAAAACTAGGCTCTGTAGTGTCTTAGGGGCCTGAATGATGGGGGGTAAAAGAAAATAAAGGGGCCAAGTAAGACCTTAGTGAGCAATTAAGGAAAAAAGAAAAGAATGCAAGGATAGGTAAGTTGAGGTTGTAAGAGGGTCCTGCTGTTCTCAGCTGCTCACTGGCATGATAGAACAAACTCCTGGCTTCCACCTCCTGCCTTTATAGATCCTATTTTTTGTCATACATAACAGTCTTTAGAAAAAAGTATGTATGACTGATTTCATATAGGCCCTCAAAGTGAGCTATGAATTCCCTCAGGCTTGGGAACACATTTAGTCACTTGGTCTCAAACATATGGAATTTGTCAAGGATGTCATACATAAGCCAGGAAATCCACATAGGTGATCTTGTCTGGGGCAAACCAAAGTCTCTTCTCCAGAAACTAGGAGTTGTGCTTCACCAATTCAGGGAGTTCTTTCAAATACTCAGTCTTCAGTTTTTCAAAATCAGGGTTCTAGCACATTGGTTAGTTGTAGAAGAGTAACCAAAAGATACCTAATTCTTTTCTCCCATGCCTATGTTACTTCTGTTATTCATTTGATTTATATATAATATAAATGCACACATATATATGTATGATTACATTGTTGCTGTTATTCTAACAAACTGCTATCTGTTGACTCCACTAAGAATAAGAAAAATAAGTTTGTTCTTTATGTAGATCTGAGTTTCTGACCTATATAGTTTCCCTTCTCTCTGAAAACTTCTTTTACACTTGACAGATAGGGAGGTGATCGCAGTATAATGTGGAATTAGGCTTTTCCAAATCACTTCAAGCATGTTAATGTTTTGGAATGATTAGGGGAAAACCTTTTCACAGCTAAAGAGAAATATATAGTGATAATCTAAGAAGAATGTTGACAGTATTGTAAAAGTGCTCCCCTGTAGCTAAATAAGTTGCTAGTTTTTTGGCTTAAAGAATTGGGCTATATATTCCATCATGTTAAAAGTTCTGAGGACATTGCAAGTTCAGCTGAACAATCTGTGATGACATTTTCTTGTATTAAAAAGAAAAGGATTGATGAGAAAGACTACTCTAGATGATATTTTTATTTTTATTAAACTGGTCTCTATTAAAAGTTAATATCTTAAGAACCCACATCAAAGGAAGCAACATAAACTCTAGTATATGAAGCTTTAAAGGATGAACTGGTTTATTCTTAATATAAATGCCAGTTGAAATTTAACTAATATTTTTGTAAGGATTGTTATTGTTTTGTTAGGTCTCAGATTTTCAAATTCCATACATTTTGAATTGTCTGGCTCTAATTGTTTTTCCTGTAAGTTCAGCTAAGTTTTTGTAAGAAAGAAAATTATAGTGGCTCAGGCATGATCTAGCTATTTTCCTTACAGAACAGTTGAGAAGTAGATGGGTAATACAGGATGGATAAATAGCTCTGCTCCCATGAAGCAGTACAGAACACCTGAAAAAAGAATCTGTGAATCACTGTCAAGGCTTTTTTTTTTTTTTTTTTTTTTTAATATTCTGGCCCAGTGTGTAAATGTGGTTTTTTTTTAAGGCAATGAAATTGTGAATATGAAATATTGGAAACACAGTGTTAGTTTTCTCACTAACTCATATACACACTCATGTAAAATTTGTTTGGGATCTGGCCATAGGAGACTAAAGTTACTTATACTTGTTCTTCAACTCTGTAACTAAAAAAACGGCCAAAATATATGAAACAGTCAACTGTTTTCAGAAAATGGGCATAAAAAGCAATGGATAGATATATTGTGATTTTTGAGAAAAGAGAAACATGAGGTGAGCCCTATATTTGCTCTGGTTTTCTGCCTGAAGGCACTTTCTGATCTGTGGTGTAGGAAGAGGAAAGCCAAATAGAACACAGTGGTTTTTCCTGACTATGACAAAGACTACAGATGGAAAGGTTGAATTAGTTGAGATTCATGGATCAGAATACTGAAGAAGAGGGCCTATTTGTGCAGAAATGGAAAGAACACCAATTTCTTCATACAATTCCTTTCAAACCTACTTTGAAATACTGAACCGTGCATGGGTAGGTGAAACTTCACAATGGCAGGCAAATAACCATTAGGAATTTGTATTCTGAACAATTTCCAGCATTTCTGCAGGGGTGAGAGATGTTTGAGTTCCAAATAAGCAGACTGGAGAGACTTTTTGGACATCTGGAGAATTCAGTAGGGATCCCAGAAAAGTCACATTTCAAGAATAATGCTGGATTAGCCCTACTGAATAACTGCTCTGTATCTGCTTTAACAGTCTTAAAAGCAAACTAAAAACAATGAAGTTGAACAGTGAGTAATTTAATAACCAGTGGAACAAAATTTGTTACTCTTTAAAGGAAAACCATAAAGTTCAGAAACTTAACCACATAATATCCATTAGTGTTCATAGAATTTGTTATTAAAAATAAATTTGTGTATCTAAATACACATAAATATGTATTGTAAAACCAACTGCCACATAAAAAGAAGGTGTAGAAAAAGCAGCAGTAGAAACAGTCTTAAGAAATTGCATAGATGAGTAACAAGACCAAAAGGAAGGTGAACTGACCATCAGTATCCTGAACATAATATCAAAACTTCCAGCTTTATATAATTGAAGTTATAGTTCTAGTAGAAAGGGAGACAAAAAAATATTGCAAGAAATAATGACCAATAATTAAAAAAAAAAAAACAAGTTCAAGAAACACAATAAATCCCAATTGGGATAAAAACAAAACCACAACAAGGTATATAGTTGTCAGATGACTTAGTTCCTGTGGTAGAGAAACTTTTAGAAGCAGTGGGGGGAGACGAGTAGGGGGAGAAAAGTAGGAGAACACTACAGAGAAGGAAAGATACACAAAAAAAATCACTGATGACTTACCAGTGGAAGGCATGTGAGCTGGAAAACAATAAAATTACATATTAAAGTGTAAAAGGAAAAAAACAATTCTAAAATTCTCTGTCCAGTCAAATGATCATTTAAATAACAGGAAGTGATATTTCCAAATAAACCAAACCTGAGAAAAATTGCTGTCAGTATACCCATACTAGAGAAATCTTAAAAGGTGACCTCCTGAGAGAATTAAAATGATAATGAAAACTCAAATCTGCACAAAGGAGATAAGTAGTAGTAAGGTCAGAAATGCATGGAAATTAAAATTTACAAGAGAATCTAAAAAGTGTTTTAAAAGGAATGATTATCAAATTTTGTGGAATGCAGCTAGATTACTAAAGCAGTGCTTAGGTGAAAATTTATGATTATACATCCATATTTTGGAAAAGAAGGGGTAAAGGCTCTCATCTAAGACTCCCACTTAAAAAGCTACAAAAACGTGAGCAAATTAAACCTACAGCAAGCAGAAGGAAATAGTGATGAGCAAAATCAATGAAATACAACAGAAAAGCAATGGAGAAAAAAGTGAAACCAAAAGGTGGTTCTTCAGAAAATTTAATTTGATAAACTTATAACTAGATCAGGAGAAAATTACTAATGGCAGGAAGAAATAAAAGCATCATTATAGATATTTATAGTCCTTATAGGATGATCAGTATATTTGAGCAATGTCATGCGCCAATAAGTTCAGCACATTAGATGAAGTAGGCTGAGGGCTTGAAAGACATAAATTACCAAAACTGATAGAAGAAGAAAAAATAGAAAGCCTGAAAAACCTAGTATTAGTTAGAGAAATCAAATTAACAAGTATTTGACAAAATCAAACCCATTCATAATGAAAATACACAGGATTACTGAAACATCTTCAGTCTGATAAAGGATATTTACAAAAATTATACAGTTAATCTGTCTAATGATATGAAACTGAATGCTTTCTCCATAAGGTCAAGAAGAAGGTAAGGATGTGCATTCATATGGCTGATAAAAATTAACATTTTACTGGAATTTGTAGCTTAGGGCAATAAGATAATAAAAATAATAAGCCTCCAGATTAAAAGTAAATCAAACTGTCTTTATTTGCAGTGGACATGATAATATACATAGAAAATCATAAGGACTCTATGAGGAAGCTACTAAAACTCCTAAGTGAATTTAAGAGGGTCAAAGGATATAAGGTAACCAACCATACACCAATTGTATTTTTATATATTAGCATCCCAGCTAATGGATGCTACTATAAACTAGCATCCATAAACATGAAATATACCTAAAAACAGTGCAAAACATAATTGAGATAAGTTAACAATATGCCAATACACAGAGAAATAATACCTAAAGCACTAACTGAAAGAGTCAGTGGTGTTAAGATGTCAGCTGCCCATCAATAGATCTATTAGATTAAGTGTAATCTTCAACAGAATGCAGAATGCGACTAGTTTTTTGTTTTTTTTTTTTGGTAGAGATTAGCAAGGTGATTCTCATATTTGAAAGGGTCAAAATAATGAGAAAGAACAAACAATTTAGTGGGTTTTAAACAAATTAAACACAGTAGTTAAACTACAAACACAGGATTGATTTAAGGTGTTTAGATAAGGTAAGATATCTTGAGGGGTGTATGTGTGTATGGGTTTACAAATAGTGTTCTAGGACAGTCTTTCATATAGTCAAGTACAGTTGTTTTTACTCTTAAAAGATAGTAGAATATTTTCAACAAATGGTTCAGGAATTAAATGTCCTATAGAAAAAAACATGAATCTGTGTCCTCCCTCCTCTTCCACTGTATGTAAAAATTAACTCGAATTTGATTGTAGACCTAAAAGCTAAGACTTCAAAATTTTAGAAACATGCACAAATAATTGACTTTGTGTTAAGGAAAGCTTTCTTTGAATATAAAAAGAATTGTTCATGAAAGTTTGTTAAGTTAGCTTCATCAAAATTAGTATCTGTTGCTATTCCAAAGACACTACATATTCTTACTGGTTTGTTGTTACATCAGCTCTATTCTAATTGGTTGCACTTCTAAGTTATATAAGCCAGTCCATCAGTTGTTATATAAGTTGTTTATATAATGTGTTTTGACTTTGGGGTACAAAAGGTGTTCATCTCAATTGAGATAGCCAAATGTTTGCTTGTAACATGTTTACAGCATCAGTTATTTTTGAGGAAAACCATGTTTTCAAGTAAGGGAGCATTTTTAGTGACTTTTAAATATAAGATATAGATTTTATTCCTGTGAAATAAGGTATACTTTTCAGAAAATTCATTCCTAATAGCACAAAGCATTATTTAGTTTGCTTAAATTTAATCTGATATTATTTTTCTTTTTTAAAGATTTATTTATTTATACATACAAGCTGGGGTACAGACCAGAGGTGTGGGGCAGCGAGAGGGTTCACCAGAGACAGAACGGGGAGCAGAACAGGCAGACCAGAAATACACTGCTGAGGGGGAGCAGCGGGCGAGGCAGGAGAGGTCTGCCGCACCAGGTGGGATTCTCTCCGGTCAGGCGTCGAACTCGCGTCACTGCTGCCGACAGCTCCACAGCGCAGCGCTTAACCGCTGCGCCACCAGGGAGGCCCTATTTTTCTATTTTAATATAATCTAAGGTAGTGTGTGTATTAGATATGTAAAATTACATAAATATGATATATGTAAACTTAATTTTAGTATCAGAATATTTTTACTGGAAGTACAGTAACCTGAACTCCATGAAATTTTTCTTTTTTCTCTATTTGAAAATTAATCATCAGTTTTAGAATAGGTTAAATTTAGGGTAACAAATTAACCTCATAATCTCAGTGGTTTACCGTAACAAAGGTCTACTGTGGCTTACACTAAGTCCAGTGTGGCTTGGACTGTGAATCTCCTTCATCCTCTAACTATATGTTTATACTAGAGACTGTGTGGGAGGTCATGTGAACTGGAAATGACTATGTGACTTTTGCTCACATGGCTCCAACCTAATTACAAGGAAGGGTGGAAATGTAGAAGAGGGTATGAAATATTTGAAGATCACAGTTATCTGTATTGTGCCAAGATTGTTATGGTTGCATCTTAATTGGTTTCTTTCCTTAGTTCCTTTCATGTGCTACTACAGTGCATGATCTACCTAGTAACCAGAGAGCTCAGAAAAAAATATTTTTGTACTACCTAGATAATAGGTCCCTTTTTACGTAAAACCCAACATTTTGCTCTCATCTGTGAAACTACTGCATGATATGGCTCTTGCCTTCTTCTCTAATCTGTTGATGGGCAGTGCTAATTAAATATTACCTATGAAAGGTGAATTTAAATAGGCATTCTCTTTTATTGTCTATAGTTATGAAATTGTGATTTAAAAGTATCAGGATTACAAACTTATGATAATGAATAAACCAAGTAAATATTGTTACCGAGAGATGTCCTTTTATGACAGTCTCAATCAACATTGTAGGCAATTTAAAAAAAAGCCTTTGGGGGGTGTTGATGCAATGGAAAATCCTGTTAAGAATGAATGATTATATTCTGTTTCTCTGACAACAATTTATCTTTTAGAATAAATGTTTTCTCTGGCTAAAGCTTAAAAGAAAGACATTCCATTATAGTTAAATGTGTTTTTTAAAATACATACTTTTTAGAGCAGTTTTAGGTTCATAGCAAAATTGAGCATAAAGCAGAGTTTCTGTATACTGCCTGTGCCTACACAGGTATAAACGCCACTATCAATATATTGCTCCAGAGTAATGGATTAGTTGTAACCTATGAATTTACATGGGTCCATAAATATCATCCAAAGTCCATAATCTACACTAAAGTTCACTCTTCATGTTATACTTTCTGTGGGTTTTGATATAAATGCAGTTTTTAAATAAGTTTTTCATAAAGTTTGTGTTTTGCCATTAAACAGTCTTTGCTCTTCAATAATACCTTCAATTTCTGTCATGTTTTTTCTTGACAACCTGAGGTTCTTAATTATCCTACGCTCACACACGTGCACACACACAATCCTAAATCATTGTTTTCTAGTTGTAGTGTTTGGGATATATTCATACAGTAATTAATTTGTAATCTCACAAATTGGATTAAAGCAGTACCCTTGTCAAAACGAAGAGGAGCTTAGGGGTTTAACCATTATTTTAAAAAATGCGTGAAAGAAAAGCTACATATAAATTCTTCTGGTACACAGGTTGTTAATAAGCAATTTATCTTAAACTTTGTAGTAATTTTACATTTGGCACACTTATTTGAAATGTGGCATAGATGAACATCCTTTCCGAATGCTATTTCTTTAAATTGATTTTAAATATGTAACTAGCTAATAGTACTTCTTGTTTAGCCAACAAAAATTACACGTAGTAAAACTGAGTACACTATGGTTTATTACATGAATTTAGTTCTAGCACAGTTCAAATGACTTCTCTGATTTTGACATGCTTACATGTAAATCCCACAAAACAGTTCTACCTAGGTTTGGTATTGTCATGCTTGCTTCCTGTTTTTTGCTGACTCCCATTTTAGCCCTTGAGTATTAATAAAACATGAAATAGCAAAGGAAATTTTCCTACTATTCAATAAATTATAAATAAAACAGGTATTTACAGGATAGAAAGATAGGGAATTTTTTCTCTTGATTAGAAGTTGGTGTGTTATTCTTCTTTCATGTAATTAGAAGTTTTATAAAGGAAATTGGGATTGTATGACAGGAGTCAACGCAGTTATTAAGCTGTCTTTGTGAAAACTTCACTGCCTCTGTGCTTTGACTAACCGTGTTTGTCTTGTTCACAGTAACTGTAGTACTGAATGGAAGTGGCTTGTAGACAGAGCAAGAGTTGGCAGCCGATGGACGTGGCTTCAAGCCCAGATTTCAGAGCTGGAATACAAAATTCAACAACTCACGGATGTTCACAGGCAGATTCGAGCCTCCAAGGTATTGTCTGTGTTTTTTTAATTTAAAAAAAAATACACATATATATGGTTTTAGTTTCTCCCCATCTCTCCACACAAAATAATTATAAGGATTCATAATAAAATGTAGTTAACATTAAGATTTTTGATATGACTGTTATACATTTTAATGCCTTTGTATTATCACGATTATTTTATCACACTCGAGCAACTTTGAACGTTTTATTGGATTCAGGTTAAAAGAGATGATGACCATTTCTTGTAAATCTCTACTTTATAGGCATTTATTTTAATATTTGTGAAAAATTCTGAATCTTATTGGAATCTCCTTAGAATTTTTATTTTGCTTTAAGGAAAATTAAAAGTACGTAAAATGTTCTAGTAGGTATTATGTACCCACCCCCAAATTTGTCAAGTGTTAAATTTTTACTAGTTTTAGTTTTTAGAGTAATAAAGCATTACTTGTACAGTTGAGGTCCTTCTTGGTCCCATTCTCTTTCCCTGTGTCACTGTAATTACATTTTGATTCCAATATTTTTTTTATATTTATTATTCTCGTGTGTGTTTTTATACTGTTGGCACTTAAGTATCTGTATCTGCAAATAATACTTATTTTTCCATTCTTTCGACGTCTTCATAAATGGTATAAATGATGTATATTTTATGAACTTTTACAACCTGCTTATTTTTGCTTAGTGTTATTTTTATACATTTTTAGACTTCCTATGCGTCATTCAGTTGTATAAATAGAATGTGTTTGTATGAATACAACAGAATGTGTGTTTCTTATCCTATTTTCTGTTGACAAACATCTACAGTGTTTCAGTTTTTATGCCAGTAAAAGCAACACTACATGTCTTTCTTTTATGTATTTTTTGGGTAAGTCTGCAGGGAGCTTCTCTGGGGTATATACACAAGGATGGAAATCCTGGGTCTTGAACATGACTGTCTTTAACTTTCCGATATTCACTAATGTAATTGTATAATCAGTACTCTCACTGATGGTGAAGGAGAACTATTTCTCCACATCCTTCCCATCTTATTATAATCTTTGACCTTAACTTTATAATATATGAGTGTAAAATATTACTTTATTACTTTATTAATTGTCCTCAATATAGTGAGACTTGACCTCAGTTTGACCATCAGATTTTTTTTAATCAAAGAAGTGACTATCTTATTAACATTTTTGGGGTGGTGATTGTGTGTAGTATGTGTGAATTCTTTTAAATTTCAGATATTATTCTTGGTCAATTATTAATTTTACAAATCTGTTATGGTATAGCTTGTCGTTTCATTTTTTAGCATATTTCTTTTTTATAGAGATTAAAGTTCAATTTAATTGAATGGATTAAAGTTTTTCCTTTAAAGGTTATGTCTTATTTAAGAAATCCTTTCCCTGATATTTGTATATTTGTTGTGAAGTGATGATCTAGTTTTCTATTTCCCATGCGGATAGTTGGCCTGGCACCTTTTTATAAACAACGGTACCTTATGGTTCTAATATCACTTTTGTCACACACTTAGTTTCCTTATATGCAGTGAATATTACAAGTATGAACAATAAACCTGTGAATGATAAGATGCTGAGATTTTATTGTATATGTTAGCAGAGGCTAGGTTGGCCCATTGTTCTCAAACTTTTGTACATTTGGCTGGCTTGTTCAAATTCAGATTTCTGTCTCCACCCCCAAATTTTTTGTTTCACTGGTCTGAGAACTTTTCATCCATCTGTTAATTTGAAGGTTATATGTCTTATATTTATTCTTTTGTATATACCCTTAAATTTTAACGTGAATATGTGACATAACATCTAAATATTAATATTGTTGTCTTAAACAACATAAAAATCTGCCAACACTATTGACTACCTTAATCTGTTGTTATTGACTTAAATTTTAATGCCTGGTTATTTTCATGCGTTATAATATCATTATTATTATGCTAGTGTATATAACTCATTGTTCATATGGATTTACTTCTTGACTCCAACTCTTTTTCTGAGTTAAGTATGTTTCTTATTGAAATATATTTATATTTAAAGATTTATATTTCAAATTATATATTCAAAATGAATGCATTTGACTTAAGGCTTTTTAGTATAAACACCCAGAAAGGCTCGATATGACATATTAAATAACACCAAATTAAAAGGAAAAAAGGAAGGTAATCAAATTAATCGATATGACATATTAAATAACGCAAATTAAAAGGAAAAAAGGAAGTTAATCAAATTAAAAGGTAAAATTAAAAGAAGGAAAGGAAAATCCCTAGGGTCCTGGGATTTATATTTAAAGATTTATTTATGCATACAAGAGCTGGGGTGTAGGCCAGAGGTGTGTGTTAGGGGGTGGGGTGAGACGATTCACCAGAGACAGAGTAGGGAGCAGAACAGGTAGACTGACTGAAATACACTGCTGACGGGAGCATTGCGTGAGACAGGAATGGTCTGTTGCGCCATGTGGGAAGCTCCCTGGCTGAGGATTGAACTCCTGCTGCAGTGGCTGCTGATAGCTTCATAGTGCTGACGCTTAACCTCTTGCACGCTAGGGAGGCCTGAAATACATTCTTTACTAATTTTTTTTCAGTGATAATCTGCTCTTTAACTCATCAATATATGATACTCTAATTTTATCAGCAATATTTGTCAATGCATATCCAATTTTTTTGGATGGTTTCAGTTCTTTTTTCTCTTTATTTAAGGATATTTTATAGTGAGTATATTTCTATTCAGATTGTTATTATACTATATGAGCTGCTTTGGGTCCTAAAACTTTTCTTTGTTGTGACTTCTGCTTCTTTGAATTATGTACTTATGTTTTTTATTTTATTTTATTTTTATTGAATGCTTATCTTTAAGTGTCCTACTTTTTTTGGGCAAATTCCATAGGATCTAGGTTGAGGGTATTTAGATCATTTTACATCATACTAGACATACCCTGTGGGTATCTCTATTCAAGGATTTGTTTGTGAATATTCAAATATTCAAACTTGTTCAAAGCCTGCAATTTAGGTTTCTTAGCATAAACTAATTTTTATTCAGAGATCAGATGGTGATAGACAAACCTTTTAATTTTCCTTTATCCCAAAATAGGTCCTTTTTTTTTCTCACTGGCTATTCAACCTATCTTTATTCAGGCCCAGTGATGGGCCTGAATCCTATGTGGATTTTGTTATTTAGGATTGATAATTATCTTGGACTAGTAATTTCTCATACATTGTTCTTAGCTAATAAATTAATTGCTCTGGCTTTAGTTTTGTCATTTTTACCCCAAGACCCTAGGGATTTTCCTTTCTTCCTTTTAAATTTACCTTTTAATTTGATTACCTTCCTTTTTTCCTTTTAATTTATTGTTATTTAATATGTCATATCAAGCCTTTCTGGGTGTTTATACTAAAAAGCCTTAAGTCAAATGCATTCATTTTGAATATACAATTTGAAATATTAATAAATACACTCATCTAACTATAACTACAATTTATTGAATATTTTTATCACCCCCAGAATTTCTCTTTTCCAGTGCCTCTCCATCTCTTCCATTATAAGAGACCCAGACTGCTGATCTATAATACTTTCTGTCAGAATAAATTATATTTGTCTTCTGTGCAATGTTTTAATGAATATACTTACAGAGTACATATTGTCGCTTGCATGCAGTATAAAGGTTTTGAGATTTATAGCATGGATGTTTTCTATAGGTTATGTTATATATAAGAAATTTTAGTTTACAAGACATAATTTAGAGAATATATAACTTTAGAATAAACATATTCAGGTATGGTTTAAACATACATTAGTTGTTTTGTAGTAATATATTACCACTGATGCTTGGTAAAACAGCAATCAACTAACTTATTTTTACCTATACTTTGAATATTGTGAGTAACTTTTACAAAAACAAAGGGATCCAGTTGCCAATTCCATCTCAATGACTATTTTCTTAGAATGTATAAATATGGCTATCAAGAAATCTGAAGAAATGTGTTTAAAAGAAGCTCTTGTTTCATTTGTTATTTTAAAAATTAAACTAGACATGATATAGTATCATCAATCTCAGAAGCTCCTGAAAGTATATGAAATGTCCATTCACAATTTGTACAAGTTTGTACAATAAAACCAAAACGAGATAGTACTATATATCCACCAAAAAGATAAAAATTAAAATAACTGGCGATGCCAAGTGTTTGTGACAATATATCGGAACTGAAATCTTTATATCTTTATATCTTGAGCAGTAGACTGCTCAACTACTTTCAGAAATAGTGTGGTAGTCCTATTTGACCCATTGATTCCACTTTAGGTATTTTCTCAAAAAAAATTAAAAATTTACATTTATGTAAAAACTTATATGAAATATATAGAGCACTTTACTGAAGATAATCTAGATTAAGATAAACCCTCAACGTAGGCCTCCTCGGGTTCCCACCAAAGAGCACAATTCTAAAAGATAAGCAATAAAAGGTAACTACAACAAGAAGATCCACAAGTATAAGAGCTGATAGTCACCAGAAACCACCCAAACTGGAAACAACACAAATGTTCATGAACAGAATATGGATGCATGAGCTCAAATGTTCATGCACAGAACATTAAGCAAACCAGTTGAGGAATGTGTATGTGATTGTGTGAATGGTAGGCAGGAGAATAGAGGCAGTTAGATCCCTCTCATTTCCCCATTTACTTATATTTCAGAAAATATCTCATTAGAGTTAAAAACTTGTGTCTTTATTATTAACACAGCTGCCCTGTAAGAACTTCGATTGGCTGAGAGTGTACTTGTCTTAGCGGTATAGTCTTGCCCATGATTGATTTCCTGCTCCTTATAGTGCTATGAAGGAATTGTATAAAATTAGATTACTGTTTGGTGTTCTAATTTATGAGAGTGGAAGTTCTCAAATATAAAACCAAAATAGAAATGCTAGTGACTAAAATATCAGAAGATTATGTAAGGAAATGCTTTGATTTTCAATCTGAAGTGTTTATATTCTTGTGTATAATAAGTCTTTGACTTTATTCTAAATATGCCATGCTTTTAATACTAAGAAGCCAATAAGAAGAAAAATAACTGCATGTATATAATTTATCACAGTATTTTATAAGCCTAACCCTTAAGCCATAAATGTCATTTTAGCTACACATGTTTTAAATCAGTCATTTTTTACAAAGTTAAACTGTACTTTCAAGTGTGTATTTTCTGATTTCCAAGGTATAATAAAAAGCATGCTTTCAAGTATATTATAACATTAAGAGTGATCTAGCAGTCAATTTGTTTTCATTTCAACTCTTTAATTGCTGTTTGCCTAGGGGATAGTGATCCTAGAAGAATGTCAACTTCCAAAAGACATTTTGAAAAAACAAATACAATTTGCAGACCAAGCAGCTTCAATAAACACTACAGGGAATCTTCAGATTTCCCAAGAAAGGCAAGATCCTTTACCAGAACAAGATTTTGAAATGTCACCAAGTAGCCCTACACTACTTCTTCGCAACATAGAAAAACAGGTAGTGTGAAATAAAAGGTGTGGGTGACATGAAATGACTTTTAATCAATTTTATGAACCATGCAAATGTGTGTATTAGTTTGTGATACAGGTTGCTAAACAATTAACATATTTGTTACATGACTAGTTTCTAGTATAATATTGATATAGTTAAGATTATTTAAATATAATGTGTAAAGTATTGGTACAGAGCCATAACTTATTTATACTAGACTTGAAAAATCCTTTTTCTAATAAAATTGGTCATCATCGCACTTTTTTTATGCATGAGGGAAAAACAGTGATATTATTTAATCTGAATGAATGTTTTGATTGATAGCTTGATAATGTAATATTTATAGTGAAAGATAATATTGGAATGTGTTTTTTTCATTAAAAAAAGATCATATATGAAAAGTTGAATAAGCCCTTAACAGATTATGAGTACTTTGATTCCAAAATCTTCACTGGTATTTAAGTTGTATTATGGATAATTCTAGATGTTTAATTATTCTATCTCTATCTTTTGAAATCAAATAATTTTAATTTAGACTTAAGTGACTCTTGAACAAACTTGAATTCCTAGGAATTTGTTACCTTGCAACTAGACTGAATCTTCTGGAATATACCAAATTGTGGCTATACCTACATGATTACATTGTTGCAGTGGGTAATTTGGATTCATGCCTGCCCATACCTAATTATTCTAGGTTTTTCTAACATACATTGTGAAATAATTTAGTACTAGGTTACTATTCTCTTACTCTCGTTAAATCAGTATATGGTGTAGCTCTTTCACCCTGTATTTGTTAAATTTATAATTGCCTAGAGTTTTTCTTAATTGGAATGCATTATTAAAATACTTTCATGGTATTTTGTTATTCAGTATTTTGTAATTATCTGATGTTAAATTAGTATGCACTTCACTATATAAGTGGTGTTTTAAATTAACGTTTGTTATATTTCCGCTCTTTCCTCTTCTCATCTCATAGGATCAGACCCCTTTCAGTTTAATTCTAGTTGTTTCTCACCTCAGAATAACCTATTGGTTGGTCAGATCTTTTACTTTATTTTTCTGTAGGTCTCTGCTTACTCTTTAAAAAGATATTTCTTGTATTTTTTTCTTTTCCCTTGGTATATATACCAATTTGTTTGTTTAGACCTAAGTTAACATTGGAACTAGCTAGTTTGTGTGGCCCTCTGCAAAATGAAAATACATAGCCTTGTGTCTAAAACATGTATTAAGAGCTCTAAGTTGGTGATAGCAGAACATCAAGCATGAGGACTGTCTGAACACAAACTATTGAGAATGCTCAGGTTATTTATCCATGAAGGTGGCCCTGGGTATAATGTCTTTTTCCATACCATAGCTAAAAGGAATGACAGGGCTTTGGTAGGAAGGGGAACCAGCAGTTGTGAGAATAGGAAAAATGACCCTAGACTTAGGGTCTGCATCCAGAGAAAGAGGATGCAGAAATGTGCAGCAGCAATCACTTGTAGAGGCCATTAATAAACTACCCATGAATGTGTCCTCTTTCTTGAAACACATGCTAATAAAGCTTTTATAAGCCAGTTCTTAAAAAATTAAGTTATTTTCAAATAGTTGTTAAGGAAGACAGTTCAGGGGTGAGTTAAATAGCATGAGTGGCCAGGCTGATAGTACCCATATATTTCATAAGATTACCTATTAAGATTACCTGTAAATTCATTGACCATAGTAAAACTTAAATACAGATTTTATGGTAATTTAAGAATTTAAGGTAATTCTTTCACTTGATTAAATTGATTTTGTTAGAAGATTGTTTTGACTACCAAAACGCAATTCATTTATGTATCTCAGAGCAACTAAAGAGTTTGCATTTAAACTATAAAGACACTGTTGAGTTGAAGACTGGTAACAGTTTTTAAAAATAACATTGATTCATAGTACTAATGCGTACTTGCATCGTTAGAAAATATGTTTTGCTCATAAATTGAAAGTATGAATTAGTGATTTAAAATAAATTTCACACTGTTGTATTTACATTGTAAATTGTTTTGACTTTTAAAATTGATTTCTTTTAATAGAGTTCAGATTACACCTCTCCTAACTTTACTTTCATTCTGATTTTCACTGTGAATTTCATAACCACAGTAAGGAATGCAGTGCAGTGATTGTGAGGGCAAAGAAATGAGTTTGTTGTAATGTTGTTCTTTGGGGCCACTTAGTCACACATACTTGACCAGCGACCTCCAGTGGCTTAACATACTTGACCAGCGACCTCCAGTGGCTTAAGAGATTTTCAATGATATTTTTGGAGGTAGAACAATGAGAAGAGTATGTCAGTATTTCAGACTGGAAAATATGATATGCTCTAATTTCCTTTGCATGTAAATACTCACTATCTGGATAAAGAATCTATTTGTGTGGGTGACTTTGAAAATGAACCTTAATCTGAAAGAAATCTAAGTAATCATTTTAAACTGAAATCATTAGGAACTATTTATCAAGAAAATTAAATGGTGAAAGCATTTTAGGGTCTTTTCATAACAGACTTTTTGGAAAATTCAAATATTAGATTTAGTTCTCATTATTTCATCTCATTTCTGAAGCAGTTCTTAGTTTCATATAAATGAAGTTTCAAAATAATTATTTTATATATACTGCATTCTAATAGACTGTCTTTTATTTAATGAAAATTGTGAAATAGGTGTACACATTTGTTAATAATAGGGAGATTCAGGATTTAGAAAATTGATGTGGCATGATTTAATTAAAAGTGTGTATGTACATGTGTGCACATTTTGTATATACACTCATGCTCACACATACTTAAAGAACTTAGTCTAGGGAGTTAGAAATATACCAAAATATTATCAATATTAGCAAAAGATACTGAAATATACTGTGAAAACCAGATACAAGTGATTTTCTTTTCCCTTTTTAAGCCTCTTACTTTTCCATTTTCTACAACTGAAAATGTGCTACATGTATAATGAAAATATTTTCATTCTTTTGTAGAAATGTGTTATTTCCATTTTATATGTTATATGTTTATTGTATATTATTGTTTTGAGAATAATATATATTGTATTTTTTGTATCTTTATGTTTGAGATAAAGTCAGTTAAAATTTTGGGTACTTAAAAAACTTGAATTTGAATTATGAAAAATAATTGACAAATTGTGTTGCATTGGATTCAAGCCTAAATTTGAATCCTAGCTTCATTTCTGCCAAGTTTATAAATCTTAATCAAGCTGTTTAATCTTATTTGCCTCAGTTTCTTCAACTGTAATTGGTCTTCATAATGGTAATATCAGTAGCTGTTACTATTTCACAGGTTAGTTGTAAAGATTAAAAAGTGCTGTCTAGTACCTAGTATAGTGTCTGGCACATAGTTGGCACTTATTAGATTATAGATATGATTTTGTTATTGTTAATTTGCCTTAAAGGAAATATGATATAGATGCTACATGTTGAGTTAAAGTGTTTTAGAGGATGTGATGAATAGATAAAAGAACCAACAAAGAAGAATATGGAAAAAGAGAGTACCTTAAATGTGGATTTACTTATAATAGAAAAATCAGTAGTGGTATAAATCATCTTTGATGATTTATATATGATTTAAATATTTATTACAGTATACCTTTATTTATTTCATGGGAAGTTAAGCATTTGACCTGAGATTTAACTCAAATTTCTGGCTTAGCAGTAGTAAAAGGCTGACTGTTTTCTTGCAGAGTGCACAGTTGACTGAGATCATCAACAGTTTGATTGCCCCTCTGAACTTGTCCCCAACTTCATCACCCCTCTCCTCCAAATCCTGTAGCCATAAATGTCTGGCAAATGGCATCTCCAGGAGGTAGGTGTAAGTGGGGTAGTTTTCACTTCTAAATTTGGGTTTGCTTGTTTTATTTTGATCTTTTAAGTATTATAACTGCTTTTTCTTCTTACTTGAGAACTATTAGTGTACAAACAGTAGATCATAGATACATTTTTGCTACATCAAAGTTGCATAATTTAGTTAACTATAAACCTGAGAATGAGGGGGAAAGCTTTTCAGGAAATTATATGTTTCTAAAGAAGAAAAGCAGTAATAGCATTTGCTACAGGGATACTGCCTTATTTTACTTTGTGCCTTATACCTTGCACATGGTATCTTTTATATTCTAAAACTCCATGACACCCTTACAATGTATTTTAAAAGAAGACCCTAGATATAGTTTGGCAAAACTGGATTGGTAGATAGCATCCATAAAACTCATCTTAAGTTATACTGAGTCATTTTGGTCTTAAAATTTATGATGCAATTTTTCCGTGAATATAATTAATAATTTCTATAATAATATTTATTTTTTCATATTCCAAATGGCATTTGGGAAACAGATGCCCTGTATCCTAATCATTTTTTAGAAACATTTGTTATCTGGTATTTTGCTTAATTTTTCATTGAACTTTCCCTTTTAAAGTTGCAATTAGAAATGAAGATACTACTTTATGTGCATCAGATTTGTTTTTCATATAAAATTACAATGTGGGCTTCTTTCTTTTAGCTACTATAGAGGATTAAGAGTCATTTAGGGTTTGGAGGTATTTATATTGAAAATTATGTGATTTAATACTTTAAGGAAAATTCATACCATGGTGAAAATTATGCTGAGTATATACATCAAGTAGATATAATCCAAGTCTTAGGTTAAAACTGCTGTTCTATGATTTTTATATCTGTTGTTTTGAAAGTCTAGTTTTAAGTGTATTGGCAATTTTATTTGTACTGGTTCATTTATTCATAGTTTTGCATGGAAATAAGTCTGTTGGTTTTGCTTTATTTTTTGGCAGATGTTATATTCATACCTTGTATTACTGATGATTACTTTTGAAAGTAAAGATTTTCGCATGTGTATAGGACAGTTATGTATGAGAACATATCCTAATTTAAAAAGTTGTAATTACAGATGTGTGAACATTATGACTTGGGGCTAAACCCATTTTAGATAATATTTGTTTGCCTAGCAAGACACTACACTGTTTTACATAAATTTGCATGTGTGTGGTATGTGTATGTTTATATACTTATTTTGATTTTAATGTACTTGCTATATTTTAGGTATTCATTCACAAAATATTTATTACATACCTATTTGCTGTATGCTGTATAGTCAAAATCCTAGGGATACAAAAATGAAGAAAACTCACTAGATAGTGAATAGGTCTAGGTTAAATATGCAGGTCTTTAAAATATCATATAATAGTGGAATTATGTGCAGTTGTTTGAATTTTGGTTTTAATAACTGTCACAGTTTAAGAAGATACCTCATAAGGCCTCCCTGGTGGCACAGGGGTTTAAGTCTCAGTGATATCAAGCTATTACCAGCCACAGTGGCATGAATTCGATTCCTGGCCAGGGAGCTAACCCACTTGGTGCAGCAGACCTCTCCTGTCTCTCCAGCTGCTCTCCTCAGCAGTGTATTTCAGTAGATCCGCCTGTTCTGCTCCCCACTCTGACTCTGGTGAATCCTGTGAGATTAGAAATTTTTCAAAGAATCTTTTTTTTTTTTAAATTTATTTATTTATACATACAGCTGGGGTACAGACCAGAGGTGTGGAGTGGTGAGCGGCTTCACCAGAGACAGAGTGGGGAGCAGAACAGGCAGATCAGAAATACACTGCTGAGGGGAGCAGCGGGCGAGGCAGGAGAGGTCTGCCGCACCATGTGGGACTCTCCCCGGCCGGGCGTCGAACTTGCATCGCTGCTGCCGACAGCTCCACAGCCCAGCGCTCAACTGCTGCACCACCAGGGAGGCCCCGAGATTAGGAATTTTTTTTGTCTGTTTTATTAATGCCATTTTCCTAGCACTTAGATCAGTTAGTCACATCATGGATACAAGTATATATTTGAGAATTAATGAAATTTATTCTTACTTGTTTTTTCTCTCTATAGTCAAATTGGTTCTAGTTGCTGCTCACATGGCTATCTCTTGCAGTCCTGCTTTCTCTCATCTAATTTTGCTTTGGGTCAGAAAATAACCAAAGTTGTAGAAGTGTCTGTGTAATAATAAGAGACATTCTCTAGTAAGACAGAAGAACTCTCTGAACTGTAACAACAGTGAACTTTCACTTACGAACTTATTGAGAACTTTTCAAAAGATTTTCCATTTCACCTGTATTCTGTATCCTTGAGTTTGTCAGATAAATGTTCTCTCTTAAGTGAAATGTTACAATTCTCCTAATAGAACATACTTATTTTAGCTTCATGTCATATAATTTTTATATATTAGGTTAGATTTAAATTTTGAGTTTTTAAAGTTGGTCACTTATTCTGAATATTAATTTTTAGTGGATCATATAGAACTTGTTTGATAATTTTCAAAAAGTTTTTAGTCATTTTTGTAATATCCTAATAATTTGGTTTCAAAATGTCTTTAAAATAAACTTACCTGGTTAATAGTTTTCCAGGACAACTGTTTGCCCACTTGTTATTCATTGATTTCCACCTCCCATCTCTTAACTAATGGCTCTATCTTCCAGAAATGTCAGAATTTTTTTCTTAATCTTTGTTAATTTTGGCAGCAGGGTCTAAGATGAGTCACCAGGAATTGAGCAACTAAGAAGATTGAATCTTCAAACAAATGAAGCATTACATTTTATCATCATAGAGATAGTTAATGGTTTTTAGATCTCATACTCTAAAATGAAAACAAAATGTAAATGAACCCTTATTTACCTGAGGGGGCATTATCTTTGAGAAAGTGAGTTTCTACTTGAAAAAATGTCTAGGTTTTTATTATTGTTGTTTGTTTTTGTTTTAATGAGTCTCAGAATATAGTATGAAATTAAATTCCAATGAATCATTGCCATGCTATTTATTTCCACTAATGGTAATTATCTCTTGAAACGCAAACCATTCTTTATAATTGGTTATCATAATTGAAAAACTGCAGTTAAACTGGAAAAATAATCACATAATTCTTTTACACATAATATTTTTAATAGTTCACTTTCAGTTATGAGAAACATTGTTAGCAGTATATGCTAGGCTGCCAGTTTTTAGCATAATTTTGAATTCCTATGAATGATATTAATTATCATATTAGCTATATTTACAGCATCAATAGGGAAATAAAACTTCCTCTGCTGTGTGGTTAAAATTATAGTAGTAGGAATTATTTTTCCTTGTTACCACTAATAACAGGAGACTAAAACATAGTGTTATAGGGAATATTTAGAATAAATTATTATATGATTTCACTGGATGGAATATCATATAGCTATTTTTAAATCTTTTTGTGTGAAGAGTATGTATTCAGATGGGACATGCTGATTTTAGTGTTAAGGGAGAAAATCAGAATACCAAAATCAATGCACAGTACGTTTTCATTGAAAAAAAGACTTGAAGGATATATATCAAATATTTAATGAAAGCTATGTTTGTATTTGGAAGATGGGATTTTGAAACTATTTTACCTTTTTTTCAACCTTTTCTATTTTCAAATTTTCCTTTAAAATAAAAAATCATAGTAGCTAGTCATTTGTAAAATAAAAAGTCCCAATATCTAACTATCTCATATATCAGAAAAGCAGTTCAGAGATTATATTGAAGAATCTGAATTGTGTCTCCCAAACTATAGATTAGGTAGACATTTCTGACAAATTTTATCTCAATTCTCAGAAAAATATAGTTTTCATATTGGCTTCTTAGTCTCTTTGCCTTTATGCTTAATAATGTTCCACTGGAAGTTAGGAGAGTGGCACATAGTCATGTTACAGTCATTTTTTTTTTGTCTTTAATTTTTTGTTGTGGAAAACTTTGACATGCAGAAACCAGACTATAGTGAACCCATACATGCCCAGCTTTAACAAGTCTTAAAAATTTGCTGAGTTGCTTTAGCTATTTCCTTTCCTGACATGTTTTTTTTTTTTTCCCGCCTGTAGACAGGCACATTCTACTTGGTTGTTATTTTAAGTGTAAGTATGTCTAAATATTACTTTAATAAACCCCCTTTTTAACATGCCCACCATATTATCATCTGCTACTATTCTTGTAAATATAGCCATATGTTGTTACTATCATGAAGTTCCCTGTCCATATTAAATTTCTCCAATTAGCTTAGAATTTTCTTTTTATGGCTAGTTTGTTAGAATTGGGATACAAATTTCATAATTTACGTTTGTTGTTATATCTCTAAAGTCCCTTATTCTCAGTAATCATTTAAAAATGTATTAGAAGTTCTTACTACCAAAAAAAGACCATAATATTTAGATGACACATTTTGTTTTCTTACAAAAATAGTATAAGCTCATAATAAGAAAATGGAAAATTTCACAAAATAAGAAGAAAAAAAATCACTTATATTGCTCAGAGTTTATTTCCTTCCTGTCATTTTTATACATTATATAGTTGAGGTCTCCTGGAAGCAGCTTTATACATTTTTTAGTAATATTATATTTGAAACTTTTTATACATAAACTCTTTTCCATTTTAATGGCTGCATTAAATTGTACTTTTTTACAGTTGATGTATGCATTAATTTTTTTTTATATAAACTACATATAACTTAGAATGTCATTTTATGGCATACTTCAACACATTTTCTCACTGCTAGAGTCAGGGATACTTACATTTTTCAGTCAAGGTTGTAGTTCCCCTGCTTAACTACCTAACACCCCGAATGGGGGGAAAAGTCTAAGATTTGTTTTCTATATACAAGATAATGCCCAGATCATGGTCCATTGGTCCTTTGGAGAGAGATATTTACTTTTGCCATTTGGGGCACAAGTAATGTCCAAGTGTACCATTTTTAGTAAGTCCATGTAAGTCCTGTTTAATATAACTTTTTTGATACTGGTTATTGTCATCCTAATGTCATTGAGTTATCTGAATATATGATACATTTATTTCTCCAAACACTATATTAAAAGAAGATAGTGAATTCAGCTATCAGTAAGACTTTGGCGTTGGGGAGGTTTGGAACAGGTTGCTCCCTACCGTAGCTGCTATAGTTATTTGAATTCATCAAATAACTGCAACTGGCAAAAAGGAGAGAACTGCAGTAGAGATGACTCACCTGAAGGTTTTAAGGTTCTTGATTCTTCCTAGCTTCTGATAGTTGCTGGCAGTCTTTCACATTCCTTGATTTTAATATCAATAGTTCCATCAATCTCTGCTTCTGTCTTCACATGGCATTCTTCCCTGTGTATATATATTCTTTTTCTCTCTGTATTTCTTCTTATAAGAGGATCAGTGATTAGAATTAGGGTCCACCCTAATCCATTAGACCTCATCTGACCTAATTATAGCTGCAGAAGTTATATTTCTAAATAAGGTCACAATTTGAAATTTTTGGTAAATGTAAATTTGATGAGGGCACTCTCAGCCCAGCACATTTCTAAGAGCACAGTTTGGCTTAGGAAAAAATTTATTAAATACTTGAGTATTTTACTATTAAAAATTCAAGGCTATCTTTCACTGGGTTTATTTTTAAAAATAGATTGAAATTAGACTGTTCTTTCATATCCAACTACATTTACCACCACTACCAAGAGGTCAGCTAATGTTTCCCTATGCACCCATATCTTGAGGTTGTTTTACGTATTAATTATGATACAAGTACTAATGTTTACAGAAATCTATTTTGGTAGTGACTTATAAAAAATATCAGGCAAATATTAATTGACTAACTTCTGGGCCTTTAGTTCATATAGTAATCAGAGTAAAGGAGTACATTATTTAAATAATTTACTTGAAGTTTTCCAGTCATACCCCATAAAAGCAAATGAATGCCTATTGTTATCTATAAATATCTTAACTGCTAAGAAATCCAGAATAGTAATAGAAAACCAGTGATTTTAGAGTTGTTGAATAAGTAGTAGAAAAAGTTAAAGCGTACATAAAATGTAAACTCATGGCTTGATTATTTTCTTAACGCTTTCCTTCATTTTGTTCTTTTCATGTTAGAAGAAATTGTTGAGACTTGAGTACTATGTCTTGTCTTTCATAAATCAAAATATCTTACGGCTCATTGTACTTACTGTTCTTATAAATTTATGATTTTTACATGTGATAAACTAAGTTTCGATTGTATTTTACTATCAAAAAATAACTTTTGTAAGCCAAAAATTTAGAGATTTGGAATGGAATTCAAGACATAGTGTAAAAATAAAAATTTCTGAAAACTGTCTTGTTGCCTTTAGAGTTTCTTTTGGTTCTTAGGGTAAAATGTTCGATGTTTACTCATTAACTAAAGTAATTATTTAGGTGTAGTGCGTTGTATATACACTATACTAAGCACAGAGCTGGAATGTTAAAACTGCCTCTCTGTGTGTGTGTGTGTGTGTGTGTGTGTGTGTGTCTGTCTGTCTATTCAACTAGTATTTATTGAGAATCTGTTGTATGCAAGGCACTTTATCAGGAACTTCTGATACAATGGTAAACAATCACAGTTTTTGTACTACTTAATACAGAATGGGAAACAGGCATTAATCAGATATTCATACAAATAAATGTACATTTATCATCATGAAAAATGCTATGAAGGAAATGAACAGTGCTATCAGAGCGCTTAAGGGAATTTGGCCTGTCTTTGGAGAGAGGCTATGGCAAAGGCTCAAAGACTTCCCATAGGAACTGACTT
The DNA here is from genome assembly GCA_004024925.1 of Scalopus aquaticus. Lineage (NCBI taxonomy): Eukaryota > Metazoa > Chordata > Mammalia > Eulipotyphla > Talpidae > Scalopus > Scalopus aquaticus. The sequence goes on from PVIJ01000429.1 coordinate 125,059, forward strand.
AACTGGGAGCCAAATGGTTATTGGAAATTATGTAGGTGAAAGAGGATGTGAGAAAATTCCAGGAAGCAGAAATAACATATAATAGGTCTTGAACTGTGAGTGTGAGTTATTTGAAATGAAAGGAAGCAATTTGACTAGAAGACAGGGAACAAAAGAGAATGTGATACAAGATCTGGCAGGAGAATGATGGCAGGGGCCCAGCCAGTCAGGGCTTCTTACATTAATTAAGAATTTAAGTGTTTTTCTCTAAAACAATGGGAACTTCCTGGACAAAGGACCTTTTTTTTTTGTGCTGGTCCTATTCCTGCATTTCTAGATTCTAGGTCTCCTGACTTGATCACCTTTAATACTGCCTTCTGAAACCTGCCTTCCTCCTGACCTTGATTCTCTTCTCTGCCAGCCACCTGACCTGCACAGTGCCTGATTTGCTGTCATCGATCATCTGTGCCTACTGCCCACTCTTGACCATGATGACCCAGCCCCATGGCTAGTTTCTTAAAAGCATACTGATACACTTAAACTTTTCCATAGATAACACATTTATGTATTACTGACACACAGTGGCATCAGAACTTGAGATGCATCTATTGAGAAAGCCATTGTATCTTAAACCTTTCTTGGAAGATCTTTAGAATGTTTTATTAACAGGCACTTAACACATTCTTGATTAGAGCTCTCAGAAGACTAAAATTAATATTTTGTAAATGAAATAGTTGTCATCTCTTGTCCCTATATTGGTCTGACCAGTAATGTATAGTTATTATCTATTTGTTGAATGTTTGTTAGTGACAAAATCCCATATTACTCTCTTTGTTTTCACAAGCATAGGCCTTCAAGTACCTGTGTATGGTTTCTTATTACTATGTGAACCTTTGTTAATTTACTTGCTTCATCTACAAGCTAATGAGTATTTTATAGCAGCCATAAATACTGATTAACACCACTATTTAAAACCATTATAGAAAAGCTGTTTTTTATGTTAACTGTTTAATACTGTTTCTACTTGAGCCAAACAGAACATTTTGAAATGATATGCTAATTATCACTATCACTTAGAGCAGATTCACTTGATGTTACAAAATCGACTAGCTTTTGTCTATCTAAATCAGGTTGAACTTGTAGTAACTGGAAAAAATAATTATATTTTATATGCCATGGATATAAATGAAGTTCAATGTATGCAACAGTAAGGATTAACTTCCTCCTGATTTTCTGATGTTCAAAAAATTTAAATATCTTTAAAATTGAAGAGTAATTATAAAATTGTGCTTTCTTCATGTGTAGATTGTGTGCTGTTTTATTATAGCTATGGCTTCTATATCATCAGAATTTTAAAAAATATTAAAATATAGAATTGTGTATTTCAAAAGTCTCTGAAATGGTATTAGTGCATATTTAAGAGCAATTAATGATAAAATGATACTTTAAACTTTTTAAACCTTAATTTCACTTTATACAAAATTTAGTGTAGTTAGAACATTATGTACTATATATTAATTAATTGACTTATAATGAACATTTATATTGTACTGATGAACTGATATGGACATTTCTAGCTAAATGGGATATTTGTTTTATAGGACAAATAGAAATTATTTTCACTGCTTGTGTTTGTAATCCCCTATTAATATTCTTTCACCAATTGTTACCACAACATTGGTTAAAATTAACACTCTTCTATCATAATAAATCAAAGCAATTTACATTTAGTTTTCTTTGTCTTTTTTTGTTTTCTCCCCCACCCCTCAATTATTTCATGCAATTCAGTGCTGCAGAGAATTTAGATGAGTTCTCTTCCTCCAGTAGCTGGTTACTTAACCAGAAGCACAGTAAGAAAAGGAGAAAAGACAGGACAAGATTGAAATCTCCATCCTTGACTATTATGAGTACAGCAGCTCGAACAAGGCCTCTTCAGAGTTTCCACAAACGAAAACTCTACAGATTGAGCCCCACTTTTTATTGGACTCCACAGGTAAGGTCATCTCTGGATAAATGTGAATTTTTTTTCCATCAATATATTTCACATATGAGATGATAATGCATTGAATGTAGTTATTTATAATAAGTGCTTCTAGAAAGCTTTAACAATATAATTTACAAATATGATATTTCTAAGATTTTACTGGTAAGGGTAATAAGGAAAATACAAGTGTACTACATGTTTGTCTTTTGCTTAGTAAAGAAAAGAAGAAAGCAAATCTGCACAGCTGTCAGAAATTTTGGAGTGTATGATGTTGTTCTTTTTCAGGTTTGGTATTTGTTAATCTTGGTGAGCATGCCTTTTCCTTTTTCTAGAACATAAGCAATGCAATTTTAGATGTCCATGTGTCCACTTCATACCAAGAAATTGTATTTCATTAAAAACATTTATTTTGAAAAGCATATTTTTGACTTGTTTGCAAAATGTCTGGTGTACTTTTTTCAGTGTACATCTGAACACATTATGATGAGGGGCAAAACAAGTTATCACTAATTCTTGTTTTATAATGTGCTTTTATTTTCCTACTATATTTTGAAACAACATATCACTATTTTAAGTATATTTGTATAAAAATTAAGATAATTTGTTTTGCTAGGAACCAGTGTCAAGTTTGGTGTTATGGGATTCCATTATAAATAGGAATGTGGATTCTGACAAATTTGTTTTTATGAATAGATGGATTTTTACAATTCATTAGTTCAGATTATTAATATGATCCGCCAACATGAAAATATTTCAGAATTTTAAGAAATTTTCTGTAACTCAGTGGGAAAATATTTTTATTTAAAGTTTCTATATATGAAGTCATATTTATTGATATTTCTTTAAAGTTGCTATGAGCAATAAATATTCTTGAAATCAGTTTTATAATTTCATTGTTAAAAAATAGAATTGTATGAACTGTTTTCCAGAAAATAGTTATTTACTGGTCTAAACTTGATGTCATTTCTCGCAGGAAGCATTCCTTAGTCTCCTCACTATGGCGCATATGTTGATATACTATCCTGGGTTCTAATAATAGTCATTATTTTATAATCCCTTTATTGCATTGAGTTCTCATACTGTAAATTTTTAGAAACTAGTGACTGTATATTTCTGAGTCTACAGGGTCTTAATCACTATCCAGTAGATAGTATGTACTCAATAAGTGTTTTGTTTTTAAATAATTGTTCTTAAATAATTGCTTTAAATGTCTGAGAAAATGTAGTTTGGGCTATAGAAAGATTAAAAAGGCAGTGGACAATAAGAACTTGAGAGAGAGAGAGTTTTGGTTTGTCTTGTAGAAAGAATGTAAAGCATTAATCTCCAATAGAACTCTATCATGATGGAAATGTTCTCTAAATTCTGAGATCCAGTATGGTAGCTAGATTCATGTCGGACATTTGAAATATGGCAAATTCACCTGAGGAGCTGATTTTTTTGGTTATTAATTTTGATACAAATAGCTGCTGACTTACAACTTGGATTTAGGTGTAGATTGGAGCTTATCCTAATAGTAGTGAGTACATCTGGCACTCATTCCTATTTTCAGATACCATTCCCCACTAAAAAGAATGAAATCTTTGGAGAAGTGGCTGATATCCAGGGCTGTAGAAGAAAAGATAGGAGATAAGCCTGCTATAAGCTTGGTGGTGTTCCAAAAAAATGATAGGAGCATGTCAAAAGAATCCAAGAGATAGCTTGAATAAGCTCCCGTTGGCCTAATCTGGGACTATTTGAGCATTAAAATTACTAAAAATTACAGTAATCCAATGAAAAAATAGGAAGTTGTGAGTCTGTATTGGGGTGTGGAGGAAGGACAGGAAGGATGGTGGGGAAAGAACTTTTCTATGTAGTAGAATGAATGCTGGTTAATAAATAAAGCATCACCAGTGAAATTAGAGAATCACTGCAATAATTAGATTGGGCAAGAATCTTCAATGGCTAGAAAACTAGATACAGTCTCACTGTATCAAAACTAGATATAATATCACTGTAGCTATCCCATGAGATACATATCACTATATAGTTTTTTGGACAGGGATGCATTATCTGAATTTATTCACGAGGAAACATCAGACAAAGTTAAATCGGAAACGTATCATTAAAAAACAACTGGCCTGTATTATTTAAGAAATGTCAGTATTATGAAAGCCAAGAAAGGCCGAGGAAATATTTGAGATTGAAAATATATATGATAATTAAATGAACATATGGTCAAAATCAGATTTCATTTGGAGAGGGGAAATTATTGGGACACTATTCATTAAAGAGTATATAAAACTATTGTGTCGATGTTGGATTTCCCGATTATGATAACTCTTGTACTTACATAAGAAAACAGACCTTTTTTAGGAGATACACATTGAAATATTAAAGGATAAATTAATTAGGACACCTGTTATATTTGATAAATTAACTCCACTATGTCTAGACTGATCGTATGAAGCATCTTTGGGAGAACTGAAAGAATAATTATTAAATTTTTTTCTCTAGTGCTTAACTCTCTAGTAAAATACTGGTTGAGAAAAGTTTATAAAAGGAAAGGAGAGAAGTGGAGTCTTCCATTACTAGGAATAATAGAATACATAGTTGGCTGGTCATCACTCCTATTACAACAACATGTACAAACAATAAAAGAAAATTACCACACTGTTAAAGATGTGAGCAGGATATCTGGTTTCAGTTTCAACGTATAAAAGGCTTGGAAGTCACTCCTGTCCTTACAACAGAATGGTGAACAAACTGAAAATGTGTTTTTTCATAAGCCCATCAGAGAAGTGAGAATGCAAGGCAATTGCCACTCAAAATATGGAGAGACAGACAAATCCAGAGAGTCACAACCAAGATCTGCTTATCTGGAGCTGAAACCACAGCAACCATTAACTAGTAGAAACACTTAAATGGTAATTTTGAAGAATTGCTTGAGGCTAAGGAGGGGCCAGTTTGAGAATGACAAACGTCTAGAGACTGCAATTTTTGGAAGACCCCACACTTTGCTACTAGGTTCTTGCAGTGAAGAGCCAGGAAGGATCCCTAGTGGCCTACCATGAAAAGGGAAGAGTAACCATTGAAATAAGCCCAGAACATATATAAAAAGACCTGCTCTTCAGGGGGAATATTTTATCAGAGCCTTATTCCACTGGGAGAAGATTATTTCTCCCACTTCTACCTCCTGTAGCCTTTCTGTGTTATCTAGGGGGAATGGGAATGTAAAATGACATACTTCTTAAAGTCAAAGCCCAGGTGTTTCCCGGTATCACAGGGACACATTGAACTGAGATTAAATCATAAGAACAGAGTAAATTATGATACTTTAGTAAATTATAAGACACGCTTCCTCTCCTTCACACCACCACACCAACAGGACTCTGGTGAAGTAAAAGTGGAGTACAGCTGCAAGCCACAGATTGTCTGAGCAGTACTTAAAGAAGTCAGAAGTTACCAGGGGAGACAAAAACAAGGACACTAGAGGAATTTGAGTTCTTTGGCACCCACAACTACGGCAGATATCAAACATAGCCCAACTCTTAGGGAGATTAACATAACACCTTATGATGAAAGTCTTTTTAACCCTAAGTCCTGTTGCCTGATAATATGTCTATTATCAACAAAAAAGTTGCAGGGCATGCTAGAGAAAAAACACTAAAGAGACAAAGCAACCAGTATAACTGTCTTTGTCAAATGTCACAAAGAATGTGTTATTATCTTAAATCACTACAAATAATATGTTAAAATCTTTAAAGGATAAAGTAGAAAACATGCAAGTACCTGGATAATGTAAGAAGAGAATGAAACTCTTATTTATTATTGAGGTTACGTTGATTATAGGATTCCAGGGAATACCTCCTCAGATGTATATCGCTATGCTTCTCTGCTTCACACCACCCACAGCCCCTTGTAATAGACTTTAGGTCAACTGCCCCCTTTATTCCCATCCCACCCTATACCTCTTGCAGCCAATTCCTTTGTTTTATTTCTCTATATTCTACGTATGAATAAAATCATCTGGCATTTGTCTTTCTCCTTCTGACTTCTTTTATCTAGCATAGTCCCCTCTAGTTCCATCTGTGTTTTCACAAATGGCAAGAGTTTGTCTTTTTTTTATAGCTGAGTTGGATTCCATCATGTATATAGCTGGATTCCATCATGTATATGTACCACATCTTCTGCACCCACTCATATGTTCTTTGAGCACTTAAGTTATTTCCATACCTTGGCTATTGTAAATAGTACTGCACGAACATAGAAGGGCATATATTCAGATTAGTGTTTTGTGTTCTTGGAATTAATACCAAGGAATAGAGTTGCTGGATCATATGATATTGATGTCGTTTTTCCAATGGATTTGAGAGGGAGCAGGGTCTTTGGGCTCACTCTGGGAAAGGTTTCACTAGACCTCCCTTCGGCGGCACGTGACAAGTTTCTCCATGAGACAGAGACTCAGTTATAAAGAACAGGTTTATTAGGACAAGGAAGTAAAGGACACTTGTACAGACACAAGCTGGCAAAAAGAGCTGCCCCGCTGAGGGGCAGGTTTGCTGAGATGCCTGCATGGTGCAGGTTCCGGGCAGATAGGCAGACCGCTGCCCTGCAGAGAGACAGAGTTGGTAAGGGAAAGCACCTGCATAAGCACAGGTGGACAGAGAAAATGGCTGCCCCGAGTTCTTGCACAGGTGGCATTGATATAGCCCTCTTTCAGTTGGGAGGGACTCATCTTTGAAGATGGCTGTCTGTTTATTAGCTAGCTAGGATTAGAAAAAAACACCCCCTCCCCCGATTCTGCAATGGGCTCACTTTCCATATCTTTGGTCCTAGAGACTGCCCTAGCTCCTACCAAGCCCTACCTATGCTTTATAATTTAGGAGCTGGCACTTAGGGATTGTGCTAATGGTTAACGTTGATTTCTTCTACCCTCACTTCCTTGTGTGAGTCTAGTTCTAATCTTATTTTGCGTTATATCTCCTCCATCATTTCCCCCCACCCCCGACCATATCCAGCCCAAAATCTTTTGGGGAGTTGAAGGAAGGAGGTCCGTTTTTTGTAGCTGCTTCCTGCTGGATAGGGACTTAGAGATAACCCTACCTGGGGGGCCTCGGGTATGGTCTTTTTGATACTGTCCCTGAGCTACCTATTGTTGGTTTTGAAAGGAGGCCCATAGAGTCCAAGGAGTGGGGTGTCTGGACAGGCTGATTTTCTTCTGTGGGTTGGCGGTGTTCTGCAGAAGAGGAATATATCTATTTTTAAAAATTTTGGGAAAGCTCCATATTATTTTCCATATGGACTGGAACACTCTACATTTCCACCAACAAAGTATGAGGATTCCTTTTCCCCACATCCTTACTAACATTTTGTTGTTTCTGTTTTTTTTTTTTTTTGTTGTTGTTGTTGTTGTTGTTGACCATTCTCATGGGAGTAAAGTGATTTCTCATTGTAGTTTGACTTGCCCTGGTAAGTGAGGTTCAACACTAGTTCATGTGCCTGAGTGAATACATTTGCTATATAGGTGTAGATACAGACACAGATATGGATGTAGGTGTAGATATAACTATGGATAAAACCAACAAGAGTGAGGCAGAGATAATCAGAACGGTAACCTCTGGACAGACAGGGACATGGAAGGAATATAAAAATTCCGAAATACACAATTAGGCAGGTTCTTTGCAGCTGTTAGCTCTTCCTTGTGGCTTTTGGCAGCATTGTTTGTATCACTTTAAAAAAGAGCCCTCCTCCCCCCTTTTTTTTTGCATGTGTGTTTGTTTTTTCAGCATGCTTTCTGCCTGTAGAAGGCTAAAGCCCTGAGGCCCTTTCCTGTTGTCTTAGTCCAAATTCAAGTCTTTAAAACTTTGTAGTCTTTTTATGTGTCCATTAAAATAAAGTCTAATGAATGAATAAAGTCTAATGAAGAATCTTTTCAAGTCAAACCCTTCTTAATTTTGGACTTTTGTGAGCTGTGGTGGCCCGGAAACCTTAAGATACGATGACACTCTTGTGTCTAGCAAAGATTGTTGATACTCTTTAAGATTTAATAATCTTGGAATTCTAGATGTCAGGATTTATGGACAGAGCCGCAAACCTTTCTGAGGTCTTAACAGTCTCACCCTTGATATTGTGACACTGAGGCCACAGTTTTATTGGTAGTTCCCTGGATTTGAAATCTTGCACTAATGTAATTTCTTATTGTGTGAATTTTTTGCTGTCTGGAGTCACTTCAAAGAGGCAGCTCTTATTTTTGTATCCAGCAACACTTGACTCTTATACCTTCTAAGTTCTGGTTGAAAACTTAATAGCTCCTTTTGAAACTTATCCTACTCCATTCATACTTTATCATGAGTAATTAAATAAAAGCCTTTGGCACTTTGAACATTCTATCTAGAAACCTCCTTAACCAGATCTGTGAGTTTATTATGTACCCTTTTTATCCTCCATGTTTCTATAGGCAACTGTTACACTATTTGTTCTGCCAGAGCAACACAATGAAAGAATAGAGGATAAAGGATTGTAATAATTATTTAGAATCATTATTTACAGAGGTTATGATCCCTTTGCTTGACAAAATAATAAAAATCATAAATAAATAGGCATTTTACTTGATCTTGCTCTTTTTATATTACTAGTCTTTAGTAAGAATGTCAAATAACTATAGGTAATATTTACTAAGTAATTATCATATGCCAGTCAGTGTTTTACTTATAAATACTTTACCATGTATTTCTTATTAAATATTCACACCTCATTTTAATGGGCAAACTGAAACACAAATGGAATGAAAAAATATGTGTATTTCATGTTATTTTAAATAAATATAAATGAGTTAGTGCTTTCTTTTAAGTATTCTGCTTTCAGATGCTTGAGTAAAACATCTGATTTCAATTTTTTCTTAATTGGTTCAAACTGTTTCTTACAAAATCTAAACCCATAGCCACAGTTGTTAAAACTGCATGTACTTACTAAAGCTATTACATTTTTTTGACATTCTTTTTCTGTTGTAACTAGGCTGTATTGTCTCTAGTTGACCTACTAATCGCTGGTAAACTTTTTATCATTGCTACTGTCACTTTGAAAAATGCTGCTTGTATTTTTAGAAACTGTTCCTGTAAAAGTTAAAAGATAGTCACATTAGAACTATGGAATTCTGGGTGTAAAACTATTTGAATAAGAGAATGTTTCATACTTTACTATTAAATAGGATGTGTTAGAAGACTTTATGCAGCTGTAGGCTAAGGTAAGTATTCTAAGCACATTTAGGCTAGATTAAGCTATGATGGTCAGTAGAATAAGTGTATTAAATACATTTTCAACTTACGATATTTCCAACTTACAGTGGGTTTATCTGTGTTTATGAAATGAGGTGCAGTAGACAAACTTACTTACAAATTGTAGTCAAATTTAAAGAATAAATATAATCCTTATTACATTAGGAAAATCTGGGCCTCCCTAGTGGTGCAGCAGTTAAGAGCTGCACTGTGGAGCTGTCGGCAGCCTCAGTGCGAGTTCGACACCCCATTGGGGAGATTCCCACATGGCCTGGCAGACCTCTCCTGCCTCACCCGCTGCTCCCCTCAGCAGTGTGTTTCCGTCGATCTGCCTGTTTGCTCCCCACTCTGTCTCTGGTGAACCCTCTCACTGCCCCACATCTCTGGTCTGTACCCCAGCTTGTCTGCATAAATAAATAAGTCCTTTAAAAAAAAAAAAAGGAAAATCTATTCCTAATTTAGATTTATTCCATATCAAAGTAGAATAAAAATGAAATAGAAAACCTTAATAGTTTAAACCCATTAAAGAAATTTAATCTGTTATTGAAATCCTTTCCACTAGAAAGACTCAGCTGACTTAATCATAAAACTCTACTGAATAATGAAAGAAGGAAAATTTAATTCCAAACATAGGCAAACTCAATGAAAAGAAATTGAGTCTAACATCCATTTTGTATAAACAGCTAAAAAGACAATTTAAGAAAGGTTAATTATAGGCCAATCTCTTTTCTGAATAGAGATAACAGAAATTCTAAACCAGCCAAATCCAGCAATATATAAGAACAGTATGACATCTTACCAAAGTCAACTGCATATCTGGAATGCATGTTTGGTTTAACACTAGAAAATAAATTATTTAGTACTTAGATGAAACTGAATATTTAGGTAAGAGAAATCTTTTGATTAAAAAGTATAGATGATAAGGTGATAAAATTCCTTGTCTCTTCATGATAAAATTTCTGGAATAAAAACTGAAAATTTTATTTTAAAAACAGGTATCTACAGAAGGGTTAATTAACATCACATATTGGTGAACACTGAAGGCTTTTCTTTTGAGATTGAGATTGCCATGAGATGGGTATTACTGCCACTTGAATAAAAATTATTTTAATTCTGCCTTTTATTGCAAGCTTTGTCCATCCCTGTTAAGAAAATAATAAAGATTTAAAATTTAGAAAGGAAGAATCAAAATGGTCATTTGTAACTATTATTGTAGAGAATCCAAAAGAATAAGCGAATTATTTAAATTTATAATCTGTTTATAAAAGTATTTTCCAGCTAAAAGTAAAATTAATTTTTAAAAGTACCAGTTAAAGTAACATAAAAAACTATCAATTATTTTATAATATATCAAGCCAAAGATATACAAATTCATTACAGAAAAAAAATTATATTTTAGCAAGAAATAATGTAGAACGTCTATATAAATGATAAAGTATATTCATAAGTAGGAATACAACAATATTGTAAATATATTAGCCCTTTCCACATTCACTCATTCAACTCATAGCTTTAATACAATGCCTATCCAAATCTCAAAAGGAAGTTCCTTTTATGAATTTCTGTACATATATACATACACACTATTTTTGAAGTTGACACATTTTAAAATTTATATGAATGCCGTAGATAAAGAATAAATATCACATTCTCAAAGAACATGGTGAGAGGACTTGTTTATCAGACACCAAATCAGATTTGAAAATTATAGGAATTAAGACTGGTTTTGGCACAAGGGTTCAGAGTTAGACAGTAGATGATACATAGATCAGAGACCGGCTCATTTGTTTTAAGAAACATGGTAGTGGAGAGTGAAGAAAAAATAATATTTTAAATTAATGGTGCTGGAAAAATTGGTTATCTATATGGAGAAAAATATAATTGAGATTGTTGTCCTTTACTATATACAGATCTTCCTTCACTTACAAATGGGGTATGTCCCAATTAACCCATTGTTAGTTGGAAATATCGTAAATTAAAAATGCATTTCAATCATCTTACCTGATGAACATCATAGCTTAGCCTAGCATACCTTAAACATGCTCAGAACACATACATTAGCCTATATTTAGAATAAATCACCTAACACAAAGTCTCTTTTATAATAAAGTGCTGAATATCTCACATAGTTTATTGAATATTGTACTGAAAGTGAAAAACAGAATGGCTGTTTACCCTTGTGATCACATGGCAGACTGGGAGCTGTGAGCATCATCAGAGAGTATTGTACCACATATTACGATGTATGGTTTCTGCTGAATGCATATTGCTTTTGCACCATCAGAAGGTCAAAATATCATATATCAAACCACACATACTAAGCTGAGGACTATCTGTACAATAATCACTGAAAGGTGGATTATATGGTTATATATAAAAGGAAACTAAGAGGCATTTTAGAAGATGCTATAAAATACATGATGGCCTCACAGTAGGAAAATATCTTAATAAACTATGAGGTTGTAAACTTAAACTAAAATGAAAGATTTGTTAAAGACAATGAAAACAACCATGAGGAAGAAGATAGTTACCATACATATAGCCATCATAGAACTCATAATAAGATGATGAAGATCTAGTAAAAAAAGTCATCCAATTAAAAATGAACAAAAGACATGAAGATGCCATTTCATGGAAGAGATTCTACTAGTCCAACAAATGTTAAAAGTCTTCAACGTGCCACTTCATTGGCAGCTTGAAAAAAATGCATATTAAAATCTTATATCCATTGGGAACTTTTAAAAAGTAGAATAAAATAAATCATTGGTATAGATGTAGAACAGTAGGCTTCTCACACAGTGCTGATGGGAAAGTAACTGGTCCAAACACTTAGATAAAAAGTTTGGTATTTTATGGTAAAGTTGAAGACAGATGTACCTGTAATTTAAGATTATTCTTCTAGAAAGCCACCCTAGAATTTTATGGGATTAGTCCAACAGTAGGTTATGCACAACAGTGTTTGGAGTAGCACTGTTTATAATAGCTACAAACTGGGAATAATCTAGTGGTTCATCAATAATAGAATTAATGAATAACTTATGATACGTTCATATAATTCTACATCACTATATACAGAACATGCAATGATAGATTAGTTTATACTGAGTTCAAAAATTTGTAAAGGTTCATTTAATACTGCTTGTGATTACACAAATATAAGGTAAACATACAAAGAAAAATAACTGATTATAAGTGAGGATGGTGGTTACCTCTGGTGAAGTAAAGGGGCTGACAGTTAAGGGCTACATAGGGACTTGGAGTACAGGGAAGTGTTGTTTCATGATCTGGTTATATGTGATCACTTCATAACTATTTCTTACACATTTAAATTTTAGATAATGTTCTGTTCCTGTATTACATTTAATCGTTTTTTAAAGTTTAAATTTTTGTGGATGAAATATATAACAAACTTGCTAAAGACTTTCAAAAAATTTAATTTTGGAACTTGTTGGGTCTACTGGATGACATATGGCTCATTTCCCAGGTTGAGATAATGTCCAGCAATTATTTATTTAAATAAATTTCCTGTGCCTTTCTCTTTCTCTTCTCCTTCTGAGAAGGATGTTATTTCTCTTTAGATTGTTCCAAAGGGCTTTAACGCTATTTTCATATTTTGGGGGTTTTCTCTGCATTGTTCTTTTTGTGTTTTCTGACATAGTGTTTTTGAACTCATTATCTCCATTGCTTATGTGTATCTACTGTTGAGGCCTTATTGTGTTTTTTCATTCAGTTGCAGTGTTTCTTTGCCCCATTACTTCTACTTGTAGCTGCCTCATATTTTCTTAATCTTTATTCTGCTGCTGTTTATCCTCCATTGTTTTTTTGAGATCTCTAAGTGTTATGACAGTTACCCCGAACTCCTCTTCAGTCATGTTCTACAGTTCTGATGAATTGAAACTCCCCTAGGGTTTTTTTTTCCTTCAGCATTTGTGTTATGTTCATGTGGCTCTTCATTTTAAAGTTTTATAGGTTATAATAGGGCTAGACTTTCAGATTGTCTTTCCACCTGTTGAGGTGATTGGAGAACTGGGGGATGAGAGAGAACCCAGGCAGTAGGGGCACTAAAAGTCACGCTAGTGAGCATCAGTAATTCAAGCTCCCAATTGGGCTGGGGGATCCTGGATCCTCTCCTCTAGGCTGGCTTTTCAGTCTTAGTTTCTCCTACAGTCTCCTGTCTTCCCCTCTAGGCTATTTCTAAGAACTAGTTAATCAAGCACTGGACATGAGTTGTTGTAATATGGGGTTATAGTCTGGGACTTGTTTTCTTTTCCATCCCCGACCTTGTCCTGAGGTATTTGTTCCTGTTATTAACAGGTGCTTGAGTTCTTGATTATGCAGTATTCATTTGTTGCATTGGTTTTAGCCCTGGGATGGCAGGTGGCAGGTGTTTTGAATATCCAGCCTAGGCGTCAAGTCATAGCATCTATGGAGAAACACAGGTGATCTCACCTGTTTCTGCCCATTCAGGTTCCAGCTGTTCCATACCGAGAGCCTCACGCTCCAGTCAGCAATCCTCACTCTGTACCCCAGCCCTGCAGAGGTAGTGGCCCCACATGTCCCCTTGTTCAGTGCTGTGCTGGATCTCAAAAGTCCCTGATACTGGCATGTGCCTGAGGTAACCTTCATGTGGGTTGTACTGCCCCAGTATCACTACTAAACACAGTTCACTTCAAGTTTTTCTATCGCTTTTCGCTAGATGTTGCTTCTAGTGTGTGCCATGGTTGCTGTTTTTCCTTCAGGGTGTTTTGGCTTTGTTCTGCCATAGTTTAGTTGTCAGAATATGGATGAGTTCAGCATCTTCACTCTTCTGCCATCTTGCCAGATTCCCCACAAATAAGATAACTTTTTTATTTAAATAATTAATATATATATTCAAAATGAAAAATTTGAAAAGGTGTAAACTGTTTCTATCTAGGTGCCCTTTTTCCCAACAAGGTAACCATTGCTATTACCTTCTACTGCGTTTTTCAATTTGTATGATATGTAAGTGAATGTATGTAATTTGCCCTCACATGTTAACAAAATAGGTTTTTTCTAGACCTTGTATTTTATCCCTAGTAACTATTACCGCTTAAATATCTTTATGTATCAGTTTGTAAAGGGCTGCCTCATTCTTTCTTACAGGATTCCAGTATATGGATAGGCTAATGTATTTAGTCTCCAGTTAGTGAACATTTGGGTTACTTGGAGTTTTTGCTTTTGTAAGCAATAATGCAATGAAATATCTTGTATCATTATCATTTCACATTAAAAAATAATTTATTGTGAAAGTCATGTTACATAAAAGGAACCATTGCAAAGTGAACAATTCAATGGCACTTACAATGTTGCGCAACTACCAACCACTCCATCTACTTCCAAAAAATTTTCGTCACTCCAAAGTAAAACTCTTTACCTATCAAGTACTTTCTCACCAGTACCCCATACACCTGGCCCCTGACAGTCACTAATCTCTATGTATTTATGTAGCTGAATATTTGTGACCTTTTTAATTGACTGTTTTCCACTTAGCATATGTTTTTAAGGTTCCTCCACATTGTAGCATTTAGTGCTTCATTCTTTAACTGAATAATATTCCATTGTAGGTATATGCCACAATTTGTTTATTATTGTACATACTGAAGGGTATTTGGGCTATTTCCATTTTTTGACTATTGTGGAGAGAACAGTTATGGACATGTGTGTATATCTATGTTTGAATATGAAATATGAATGTTTCAAAAGGACATACCTAGTAGAATCTCAGGATCATATGACCCTGGGTTTTCATTTTTGAGGAACCACCAAACTGTTTTATACAATGGCTAAATCATTTTATATTCCTACCAGCAATGTGTGAGGTTCTCAAAAGACATTATTTTCTATTTGTTTTTATTACATATGTCTTTGAGAGTATGAAATGGAATCTCATTGTGATTTTGATTTGCATTTTCTTAATTACTGATTATGCTGAGTTTATTTTCATGGCCACAGATATGTCTTCTCTGAAGAAGTGTCAATTTGTCCTTTGTTCACTTTTTTTTAAAGATTTTATTAATGCATACAAACAGAGATGTGGGGTGGTGAGAGGATTCACCAAAGACAAGAGTGGGAAGCAGAACAGGCAGATTTACTGAAGTACACTGCTGAGTGGAGCAGCAGGCGAGGCAGGAGAGGTCTGCTGCGCCCTTTGGGAAGCTCCCTGGCTGGGTATCGAACTTGTGCTGCAGTGGCTCTAGATAGCTTCATAGTGCTTCACTTAACCTGTTGTGCCATCAGGGAGGCCCCCTTTGTTCACTTTTAATTGAGTTTTTGTCTTTGTTGTTGAGATTAAAGAGTTCTTTATATATTCTGGATACTTCACCCTTATTAAATACATTATTTTCAAATATTTTCTCTCATTCTGTAGATTGTCTTTTCATTTTTTTAAATAATGTCTTTTGATATTCAAAAGCTTTTAATTTTGATTGTCTATTGTTTCTCTGGTTCTTCATGCCTTTAGTGTCATATCTAAGACTGTATTACCTAACCAAAGTAATGAAGATTTACTACAGATTCCTCTAAGAGATTTATGGTTTTTGGCTATTTACAGTAGCTAACCTATGCAAACAACCTAAGTGCCTAAAGACAGATGAGTAGATTAGGAAGATGTGGTATATATACTTAATGGAATATTACTCAACTACGGAAAAAAGGTAAACTTATCTCTTGCAACATGTAGATGGAACTGGAGGTAATTATGCTAAGTGAAATAAATCAGAAGAATAAAGACAAATACTAAATGGTTTCAGTTATATATGGAAATAAAGGAGCCAGAAAAAAAAAAACAATAAACTTTAGAAATCTTACTGTAGAATTGAGGGAGGGGAAGAGCAATATAGAGAAGGATGAACCATGGTGGAGGACTTAGAGGTGCTTTAGTGGTGAGTGTGGTATGGTAATATATGTGGTATGCTAACATTGAAGGGTGTGATCTTATACCTGTAAATCAGTGTTGTAAATCAATGTTACCTTATCTAAAAAAAAATAAGGAAAAAAAGGAAATATAAATGCCAATTATGTTATGAAAAGGTTGAACTGAATAGTAGATGGCAATACAAATTTCTACCATGAAAACATTATTTGTATGCCTGAGATTAGCAAAAATAAGTTTAATACCCATGATGGCTTGGTTCTGGAGCAGTGACAACTAAGATCTGCTCTGTTGGAGTGTAAATAAGTTCCAACTACTTTTCAAGACAATATGTCATCTAGTTAAGCTGAATATATGCATTCATGCATTCGTATAACCTAACAATTACATTTCTAGCAATGTTCTAGAGAAATTTTTATGCCCATATACCTGGAGATAAATATAATGATATTCAACCTAGCACAGTTCATAATAGTACAACTATACAGAAACAATCTAGATATTTATAAACAGGAGTATGATGAATCATATACACATAATTTTGAATAAAGCAAAAAAGTGTATTTAACATTCTTACCACACACATTTTAAACCATACAGTTCTAAGAGTAAATTATATAGATTACATATAATTTTATGGAGAAACTATAAAGAAAAACAGGGAATAATAAAATTCAGTAGCAGTTACTCCTGGAATTGTGACAGAAAAATATAATTAAGGAGGCACATTGTGTTAGTTAGTGTATAGGGTTAGTTGCATTTATAGAAACCCCATTGCATTTATAGTAACATAAACAAAGTATAAGTTTATTTCCTTATCTTGTAGCAGATTGAAATATTCTAGACATGATAACTATGCACTATATGATTGTCTAGGATCAGGCTCCTCCTGCTTTTTAAAAATCTTGTGAGCATTACTCTCATCCCTATCGTTATGGTGGCTTACCCCTGTAGTTCTTCCCAGCAGCAAGGTGGAAGAATGAATTTTTGATCTTCTTAAGGTCATTTTCCAGAGGTTGCACATGACTTCTCTTGATGGGCTTTTAGCTAGAATTTATAATATTTAGATGAAAGGAAACCTGAGAATCAGCCCAGCCGAAAGTCAGAAATTCTAAAACAGGGAAGAGAAAATAGATAGGATCTGGAGAAATGTAGCAATCTGCCACAGGCTCATGTAGGCAGGATAGGCATCAAAGGTATTGGTATTGTTCTGTTTCCCAAAGTAGGATGGTGAGTAAAGGTA
Organism: Scalopus aquaticus; assembly: GCA_004024925.1. Classification (NCBI taxonomy): domain Eukaryota; kingdom Metazoa; phylum Chordata; class Mammalia; order Eulipotyphla; family Talpidae; genus Scalopus; species Scalopus aquaticus. The sequence continues at coordinate 142,410 of PVIJ01000429.1, forward strand.
CTATTTAAGATTGTTGTATACCTTTCCTATACATTATATATTCCCATGTATATTTGAAATGTTATTAAAATTAAATTCAGTGGATACTTTCCAGGCTTTATTTTGTTTGAATCTTATGCAGCATATGGTATTGTTGATCACACCCTCTAGACATTTGCATTTTTATTGGCAAGAATCTCCTGGTTTTTCTCTTATTTCTCCATCCATTCCTTTTCAGCCTCCTGGGCTTCACTTTCTCTGCAGGGAAAAAAAAAGGCCTTTTCCTAGATGCCCCTCACTTGTCTCCATAATTATTTAGGATAGTTTCAAATTGGCTAATGGGTTTCCTGGATTTGGAATATTGCAAGAGAAAACAAATTATATGGTAAATATTCAGATTTTATCACCTTTTATTCATAATGTTCTAGCCATATATGGAAAAAGGAAGGTTAGCGCATTTTTTTCTTTGTAATTTCAAATAAATGTTCCTTATACCTTTCTGAACATTGTAAAAGAATAATGCTAGAGTGAATCAAAAGTTCCAATGCATCTTGTAAAGGTAAGAAACAATTGTTCCTATAAATATATACACAAAACATCATTAGAATAAATGTGGAAAATGACTCCCATTCTTAAAATCATGTATCTACATGTTATATCTTTTTATAAAATTCATCAGTTTACTTAATCACTCAGAATAGACTGCATTTCCTAGCCTGCCTTGTGGCCAGGTATGACTGTCTAACCTTGGCAAATGGAATGTAAACATAAGCCATAACTTGAAAAGTTTTAGTATATATGTAAAAGGACTATTTTTTCCCAAAAGAAGAAACAGTTTCAGGGATACATACATCAGTTTTATTCATGTGATTTTTTTCCTAAGCAAATGAGCTAAAATTCAGTTGGCCAGCATGAAGTTTTAATTGTATATTAGGTTTTATGTAAGGTTCTGTAAATATAAGATTTAACATTTTAGTCCCAGTTTTTAAGGAACTAATGGTCCAGATGAAACCTAGTTGAATGGCTATGTCCAAGGTACTGTGGAACAGGAAAATGCTAAAGCAGTTAGCCTGGAAATGGAAACTCAAGAAAGTTATTAACAAACCTAATGCAAGTTATAAGATAAAGATATTTAAAAAGACTATCTAAATATCCATTACTATAAGCATTTAAAATATCAGTTACATCAAAAAAAAAAAAAAAAAAGCAAAATCAGCCCTAGTGTTACGTAGGAAGTAGAGGCAAAAGTTGAGGGGAAGAGTAAAAGTGAACTTTATTAACATCTTTTGTCTACTTTGTAGATTTCTTCCTTGATTTTATACTAATTGTATAGCCAAAAGAAATAATTTAAAAATCTAGCATTTAATCATAATGTTTTAATGTAGCTGTATCACTTGTCTGACTCAGTAATGTGGTTTTAAGATTCCTAGAGTCAAATCACAACTTAAAGACTTGTTACTTATTGCTTGTTTCATACACGTTTTTATTTTAAATTAAATTTTACTAAACATGTGAAATACTGTTATTGCAGTGTAGATATTGTCCGACATTGGAATTTAAGGCAGAGACTCCAATTTCATTCATTAGTTGTAATAGGATGCAAGAAGGAAAACAGATACAAGTCTTAAATCTTAACATAGCCCCAGTTCACCATTGCATGCAGTTTTCTAATCTAGTTTGTAACCATTTTCTTTTGACCCAAAGTTACATAAACTCATTTCTCTGTTTTATAATTTCATAAGATGGGAGAAAGACCCATTTTCATCAACATTGCTCTTCACTGTGAAACATGAAATGGAACTAGTCAAATCTTCTCACATTCATGGTCTTCAACAGCCTATCTCACTTTATGACATTTTGAAGCTGTCTTCAAGGTGACTTATTAAATCAAAACCTTTTGGCGTCAAATACTGTTATGTAACTGTTACCCTAGATCTGATTCAGTTTTCAAGTGAAAATGAAGTCTTTAAGTTATTTTTTTCCTTGCAGACTTTGCCTTCAAAAGAAACAGTTTTAAATACTACACAGCTACCTTGCCTGCGATCACCTTCAACTTGGAGTCGCTGTGAACACAAATCAAAGTCTCAGGTGTTAAAAGAACATGTATCAGAATTAGATTCTTCTTTCCATTCTGTCCTCTCATTGCCATCAGGTAAGAGTCCTTATTAAAAGAAAAAGACCTTAGTAACTGAATATTTTTATGGTGAAATATAATCCTATAAATAATAGGGAATCTAATAAAATTTTATCAATTATTTTGTCAGTGGATATTAGAACAATTTTCATGGAGGAATTAATATAGTCACATGCTGAATTAATGTTCTATCTTTGCAAGTTGAATTCTTTAGTTCCTTGGAAACCATTTTGATTTACCTTGGGAAATGACTAGCTTTTAAACTTAAGTGTTAAATTTTTAGCATTTTATTAACATGGCTATGCTCTCAGTAAATCTGTTATTTTTTTTCTGATGTGTTGTTTTCATGGAGTTTTCACTGCCATATACTATTATTTCATTTATAATTCTTTCATTTATAATCTTTCATTTATAATTTCTCTGAGAGAAAATTATTCATCTTAAGTATAGTTAACTTTTGAACCTCAAAGAATATCTCTAATCCACAACTGAGTAAATAAGGCATTTATATCTCAACATCCATAAAGTAACCTTAAAGCTTCCTGTTCTTGGTTTCCTTTGGCAGTCTTTCCAATCTTATCTATACTGGAACTGAAGTAAATATTTACGGTAGAAAAGGAAACATTCTTTCATTGGTTATCTCAGGATTTTCTTTTTATTGGAGTATATCTCAAATAAGCTTTTGTTGCCTTTTCAGTTTATGCTTCTGATCATCCAAGGACTGACCCTCTCTATAAATCACTATTTTTTGTACCTACTCCGTGCTCTGAATCTAAGTTTGGTTTTTACCAGTATTAGAGTGATTTCTTAGGTATACCTGACAGGGATTGTTTTATTCCATCTTTTCAGAAATCTTAATAATTAATATAACAATGATCAGCTAATATTTGGCATTAGCTTACATTGAGCCTTGAAAGCACCTTATGTTTAATCCTTGCAAAAATCCCAGGAGGATAGATACTGTTGTCCTTTTTATCTTACATTTGAGAACACTGAGGCTTCTATATTGTTCCATCACTGATTGAAGATGCCACAAATACCTGGAGGCAGGATTTGATCTGAGATAGTTAGGTACCTCACTTCAGGTGAGGCAGAGCCACACTTCTACCCATTAGTGTTCACTGCCTGTTTTCTTACTAGTAAATTTATTTTTCTGATGACTTAACCTAAGCACTAAATACCCTTCATTTTAATCCTTTTATGTTTCTTTCAATAAGATTAACTTCCTAGCCTACTACTTAGGATTGTCCATTTATTCTTGGGTTCATTTAATACACACCTGGATACCCACTGCTTCCTGCTGCTTTCTAGGTACTCAGTAGTTGCTAGGAATATAAATACAAATAAAATCCCTTGAGACTCTTGCATTTTAGTTTAAGACAATTGAAAGATAAACTAAGTATAATGGTTATTGAAAAATTTGATGAACGCCCACAGGTGAGCACTACGGAAGGTAAATGGGTAGAACAAAGACCTTTGCAAGTTACAGTACGTTTTCACAACTCATGAAAAACTGGTAGAATCGATGATATTCTCTTTAAAAGTGATAATTTTTCCACACTTCAGTATGGATCTTGCCATTAAAGTACATCATTTGTGGAAGAAAGCTTTTAAAATCCATACATATCCTGAGTCTATCCTTACTTATATATTCATAATTAGTTTTTTTAAAAATTATCTTCTTTTAGTAGTAACTTTCAGGATATCTACTGCTTTATAAATTTATTTCCTAGGGAAAAGTTTAGGTGTTTGTATTAATAATTGCTTTTTAAAGTTTTTTTTTTTTTTTGCATTCTTGATAGAAAAAACCCTTTAAATAAATGGGAAGCACATGTACTTTATTATTTGCTTCCTCTTTTGGTTCTGAGAGTATAGAATATAAACAGTAAATTGAATATCTCTTTCTATTTAAAGTAAGAGAGATTGGAACAGGTTTTAATCTTTGTAAAAATAGATTCTTTTTGAGATTGCTGATGCTAAAGGAATGAAACTTGATGGTCCCATAAAATGTTACATCTGAATTATAGTGGTTTTCCCTCAAGTAATTAAAATCATGTAATGGTATCTTTTGGAAACCTCATTATTTCAAATGTGAAGTTTGTGGGGATGGAGTGGAATAAGAGTCAGCCAGGTTTGGCTGTGTATGTTTACTAAAGACCTTAGGTGCATTTGCTTCATCTGTGAATAGTATTCCTATTTATAATTTTGTTCATTTTATATACTATTTTAATTTATGAAGCTGTCCATTATTAACTTTAGTACTTATTCTATAAGTACTTACAGAATAGTAGAATAAATACTGAATATAAGTGTATATATAATCAGTGATCTCCAAAATCCTGCCACTGATATGCCTGGAAAGAATGTTTTGCCACTTTTGATAATTGTTGACTTTTCAAGCTTTTGCTTATTTTTCTAAGTTTATGTGCTATTTACAGAAAGAAAACAATCTTAATACTATATTTTATAAACTTTTTTTTACTTGAAATACTTTATTTTACTTGATTTTTTTCAGATGTACCTCTTCATTTTCACTTTGAAACATTATTTAAAAAGACTGAAATAAAAGGCGATCTTGCTGAAAATAAATGTGTGAGAGACTGTATCATATCTCCATCACCTGGTATGTCATTTATAAATCTTGTACTTTTTATACCTTTTTACATCTTTCATATGCTTATTACCTCTGCTTTCTAAGGAAATAAAATTTAACAAAGGAATAAATGTAAATCCTAATATTCTTGTATTCATTTTTCACACATCACACACACATACAATAGAAAGTATACAAAAGTAAGCCTAACAAGAAATGTGTGATACTTATGAAAATTATGAAATATTAAGGAAATTTAAATAAACATGGGGAAGTAACATCCATGGATGGTAAGATAAATAAGGATATCAATGCTTTCTGCTAGTTTATATGTTGAATGCAATGTCACTCGGTAGTTTAATAGATTTTGGTTAACTTAACAAAATTACTCTAAAATTCATTAGGAAGAAAAAACGAAAATATAAAAAGAACTGCTGGAAAAAGTAATTACTGGAGAATCTAGCTCAACCATAGGGAAACATGACAAAAACATATGATAAAGATTATGTTTACATTATGAAAATACCAATAGATCTATAAGGCAGACTACGTAACTCATACTATTATATAAGGGAAGAACAATACTGATAGTCTTTGGGGGGTAAATTTGTTTACACACTTATTTCATAGCATGCACCAGAATAAATTCTGTTCTAGTTCCAAGAATTTTAAATAAGTGCCTGAAATTACAAAAGAAAATTTGAAGAATTACATGTAAATGTTCATAAATTCTCTGAATGGGGTGGGGACACTGTCTGTGCTTAGAAGCAATCAGCAGAAGAAAAAATGAACATTTTTGACTGCCTGCAAACAAAGATCTTTTCAACATCAAAAAATTCATATTAACTAGGATAAATTATTTCTAGATGGGGTAGTCATCTATCTCAAAAATTTAAGTATCAACTGAATACCTGTTGCTTTGAAAAGCAGCAAATTTTTAAATAAATTTTAAAAAATCAGTAGCTTTTATTTATAAATATCAGTAATAACCAATTAGAACATGTAAAGGAATAAATTATCCTAGATAAAGTGACAATGAAAGTATAAAATATCTAAGAGTAAACTTAACGAGGACCTAGATGAAGTTCAAAAGTTACTGAGGAACATGAGTATGTGCACACATAGAAACATCCCACTCATGTCAGAAGACAGTATGGTAACTTAAGATGTCACCAATTTTTCACCAATTAATAATGTAATTCTAATCAGAATCACAGAAGTATTCTTCTTTGGAACAAAGTTATTCTTAAGTGTATCTCAGAGAAAATACTGAATAACCAATGAAAAATTTTGAGTAAAGGAGGAGGAGTTAAATATATTATAAAGTTATAATCATTAAAATATTGTGGTACTAGTGGTAGCTAGAGCCAGGGAACTAAACATAAAGCCTAGAGACAGACCCAAGGGCTCATTACATAGTAAAGATGGTTATTTCCTAGCAGTGTGGAAAGAATGAATAGTCAATAAATGTTATCAAACAATTCTTATGACACATTCCTTGTATAGCAATGGTTGAAAGATTTTGTATTTGTTAATCTTTACAACTCCATTTTAAAGAGTTGATTATCAAGTTGTAGTTATTATTTTTTTCCTCCTGGACTAACTTTCCTGAAATCACAGCTGAATAGTGGTAGAACCAGGATTTAAAATCAAGCAATCTAGTTCAGAGTCTGTTTTGTAAACAACTAAATTTCTGCTATAATCAGTGGCACTAAGTAATGACTTTTGGAACGAAGTTAAAATAAGACCCTTACCTCATATAGCACATTAAAACAAATTTAAGATGTTTCAACATTAAGATACAGTCAGATTAATTAAAGAGCTAAATGTTAAAAATTGATATCTTAGAAGTATTAGAAGGAAAACTTCATGTAGTCATTGATAGTAAAAATGGTAATATAGCTAATAGTTATTGAGTGCTTGCTTATGTGCCAGCCACAGTGCTAAATGTTTACTGTTCTTTTCAATTACATTAATGACTTTAAACATTATAATCATCAATTCTGTCGAGACTTGTAGTGAAAACAGGACCCTCAGATATTTGAGGTAGCATTAAGAATTGATACAAGCCTTTGGGGAAGTATTGTGAAATGCAATGCAAAACCTTTAAACTATGCAATTTTTAAAATAAGCTCAGTGGGGGGAAAATCTTACTTATATACTTGTTCACAGTAGCTCTTTCCCACATTGTTAACTCTGTACTCTCACCCAATAAATCCACTTTCAAGAGCCTGGTCTAATCCTAAATATAAAATCACCTTTATTCACAAATATATTTGTCTTGACACTACTTGTGATAATGAAAAGTTAGAAACAACTTAAAGGGCATAACAAGATTATAGCTAATTAACAGTAGAATATGCAACTTTTTAAAATATCTTGAAAGTTCATGTAAGGATGAAAACATTTATCAAAGAATATTAAATGATATAAAAGCACAAAAATGTGCTTCTATGTGTAACTATATTGATAATCATGTAAAAAAAGCTTATTTGGTTAATCAAATGCAACAGGTATACCTTTCAGGGATACTGGTTTGAACAATTCAGGACACACACACACATACTTTTAGAGCATAGAAGTTTAAGCATGGACTATTGGATATTAATGAATTATTGTTAATTGTTAATATGAAATAATGTATGTGGTTACATAAATATATACACAATCTTGTGTTAGATTCAAGCTGACATGTGTAAATGAAAAGATGTGATGTCTGAGATTTGCTTTAAAATATTTTAGCAAAAAAAGGTGGTGGGGAGAGAAATGAAACAAGATTGGCTGTAAATTTACAATTGTTTATGCTTAGGGGGAAGAGCCTAAAGAAATATAGGAAATTTTAGGTATATTCACATACTTAGAATTTATCTGGAGACTAAGTATTTTTTAAAAAAGAAAAAATATGTGATGAAATGATTACATTAATAATGTCCATAATAGAAATATCATCATCATGATAACTAGCTCCAGCTAGGGAGGAGTTACATGATATTGCCTCTAATCAGAGGAATGTTTGGCAAACATCTGAAAATATAACAAGAGTAAATTATCAAATGAAAAAATAATTACTTTTGAGACAAAAATGTAAAATATATGTATGTACATGACTGAAAGGGAATATTCAAAATTGATACATGCTGTTAGATAGGTGAGATTAGGTGGTTACATTTCTTCAATGTTGCTCTATTTCAATGACCAAAAAATATGGTAGTATAAATGAGTCAGCGCAAAACTAATAGTAACAATAATGTAATGAAACATCAGTAGTGGAAAGAGCTAGAAATGGAAGGCATTTGAAGTGAGTGCTGTAGTAGTATTAGGCAAATCATTGTACTCCTTTGTATCTCAGCCTTTACTCCCCGTGTATTTTCTCTTTCCCTACTAATAAATTAAGCAATAAGGTTTTATCCTACATGAGTATATCTATTTTAAATAATCATTAATCTTCCTTTTATTGTGAGTGACTTCTACAGAAGTAAAACTAGAGTGCAACATTTATTGAGCACCTACTCTGTGCCAGGTTGACTGGTAAATGCTAGATTCACGGGAAATCAAAGGAATTGTAATGAGGAAAGACACACAACTTTTAAAAAATATTCTAAAGAGAGGGAGTTTTAAGTTTTGGCTAAAAGAAAGCAGAAAAGTAGTTAAGGGTGATGAGAAAAAGTCATGAAGAAACTCCAGAAAGATGGTGATGTCAATGGTAGCGTGAATACTTAATTGCAATTTTAAGGGAGAGTGAAATGTTCGAAATCATTGCTTCTTTGATGTGCAAATTACTTGGGGACAGTCATTGGAATGTAGATTCTGATTCCATAACTCTGAGGTGGAGTCCAAGATTCTGTATTTCTAACAAAAATGTGATTTATTAACAAACACATGATTTATAGTGGAGACATGAAAGTGTTATGTATTTAAGCATATGGTATTCTTGAAGAGCACATTGTATGAATGCAAGTAGAGGTGTGTTTGCTTTGCCAGAGCTTAAATTTATCCTGTACTATCCATTAGAGTTGGCAATTATGATAAGACTAACTTTAGGGAACAAGGAAGTAAGAATAGCCAAATTCTAGTGAGACGAGTTGTAAGATTACTAAAGCTAATTTCAAGGGTATATTCATCAAAATATTCAGTCTTGAAAGGCATAGAACTGTTAGATACAAGAAAACTTAGAGACCTGACGACTAAATGCAAAATTTTCTATAAAGAACATTAACAGAATTGGTGGGATTGAATGTCTGTAATTTAGCTAATGGTCTTGTCTTGATTTTCATTGTGTTACAGTATGAGAATGTCCTTGTTTTTGAAAAATACATATTGACATATTTAAAATAGAGGGTTATGTCAGCAGCGTGAGTTCACTGGAGTTCAAAAAGATAAAGCAAATGTGGTAATGTTAATATTTGGGAATCAGAATACAGGTATATGAAAATCTTTGTATTGTTACAACTTTTCTATAATCTTGAAATTATAAAGCTTATTTTTTAGTATGAGGAAAAGCAGACTATTCAAGGTAGAAACCTAAGACTCAGTCTTCTTTACCTGCTTCCTTATATTTAAATCTGTCAGTACAATCTTGTTTCAAATGTACCTCATTTCTTTCTCAGTCCAGGCTAATCTTTATTTACACTGCTAAAATAGCCAACTAATAACTTATTTCCCTCTTATCATTATAGTGAGTGATCTTTTCAAAATGAAAATCTAATTATACATGCTCCCCACCACTATCCCTTTAAAACATTCGACAGAGGCAAGTCTTAATAGAGGGCCCATAAGCCATACCTACCTATAGGGCCTCCTGCTTGTTCAGTGATTTTATTGCCACCGTGCTCCCTTACTCTACACACTACCACTTGCTGTCCAGCTGCCAGTGTGTCCTGCTCCTCGCTGCCTAGGGTGGGCCTTTGTACATACCATTCTGTTTGCTCCTTGCCATCAGCTATTTCTGTTAATATTTGAAATCTTTCACTTCCCTGGAAGAGCCTTTCCTAGAACTCTTACTGGTTTGCTATTACATGGTTTTATTAACTTCTCTCAATAGTACTTCACTTTTCCATCACATATTAGTTGTAGTTTTTGAGGTATCTGTAAACCCCATCAAGTGTAGGGGCCATGCTTTTCTTTCTTTGGCTCACTTTTGTGTCTCCAGGGTATCTGTGTTCCCTAGCATGTAACTGGCTCTCTGTAAGTAACTGACTGACTGAAAGGAAATAAAGGCAGGGGATGTGAGACAATGGGTCATGGTGTTTTGGGATGGGATCTAGGAGAGGACTTGGAAAAACAACTAAAGGACTGGGAGGATCACTGTCGATGGGACAGGTAAAGAGATCACATTTCCTACTATATTTTAAGAGCCCATTGCAGTCTTGCAATAAATGAGGTTAAAATAATCATAAAGAAAATTGTAGTAAAATTCACCTGAAAGCATCACCTTTGTAAAGGTTGTTTTTACGAAGCTTTATGTGCTTTAGACAAGGAGGGTGGTGAATGGGTTTTAGAAGAGTGAATTGCCTGGAATTTGCTTCAGAACACTCAAAATATGTTTCCATTAAAACAAGAGTAGGCATTATTGGAAAACGACATGTGCCAGGCACATAAACTCTTTAAAACCTAAAACAATCCTGATTACCTCTTCTTAGAGTGAATTTAGAATTATGCCATCTTACTTTACTGTTTAACATCTTTCTCTTTATACCTTTTTGGAGAGGTAGGGAAATGACACATACTATGAGCCATCCTGGAATTCAGCTAATGGTTTCCCAAAGCTCTTTAAATGTCCTATTTTCTTAAATCTAGTTTTGCTGTGTCTGATCTTTCCTTTGAAGAGCCTTTTAATCCTTTCTCCAGTAACTCTTAATAATCCTGTGATTGCTATAAAAGACCGTTTTCATTTGCTTTGACTCAACTGAGTTCTTGAAACCTTAGGGTTAATATTGATTCTGAAAGAAAACTTGGTTATTTCTTCAAATATCACCTCCCATTGATTTCCTGATACTTCATTTTGGTTTGTCCTTTTCCACTTTCATATTTTCCAACACTGAGTTGTGGAATTCCTCTTCCAACCTCTTTATTTTCACCTGTCTATTCTGCTTTTCAGTCCAGTTAGTGATTAGTTTTTCAATACATTTTCTGAGATCTCCCTAGAGAGGTCTTTTGTTTGTTCCTCTTGGAAATACTTGTTTTAAAGATGTTAGTATGTATTCTGTGACTCCATTAGCTATTTGAGGTGGTTCTTCACTTGATGTTTGTTATCTTTTTGTAGTGTTGTTAGACTTTGGAGACTTAGTTGTGTGCTCATGCTTGAGTCTCTGTTAATGCTGTTGTACCACTGCTATTTATGGAATCCTTTTGACAAGAGGGATAATGCTTTGCGATCTGCATGTACAGGAATGGCAGGGAAGGTTTCAAAGTGGGGAACTGGGCACTGCCTTCTCTCTCTACCCATCCGTTTCCTAAGACAGATAATCTCATCAGGTAGCTGGCTGAGGTGCTGACTTGTGCATTCCCCCATCAGTTCTCCAGGTAATCGCCCATTTCCCTTCCTTCAGGCGTCTAGAGCACCTTTGGTGGTGATTTCATTTTTGAAGCGGTACTTTCCCATGCGCTTCTGTATTGAGTTTGCTCTTCAAATTCCATATAGTATTAAGTCCTTCACAGACTACTCACAAATTCTGCCCTGTTTATAGTTCCCTTTCTTACATGCTAATGTGGCTGTCCATATGCATATCTATGCTTGTGTCCTTTTGTAAAAATTTTGTGTATTTTTATGGTACTTTGCCATCTTGAAATCAGTCCTACTCATTGGCGGTAGGTCATGCTTTTTATCAGTGATCCAGTACTTGTAACCTGGGGTTCAAATAGGTAACAATTAGGATGAAACTAACATGTAATGACTACTTTTCAGCACGTATCCTTTTAATGAATACTATAGGAAATAGCATTTAATCCTCATAACCCCAGACAGCTCTTATTATCCCTATTTTACAGACAACTGAAGCAGAAATATTAAGTGACTTAAAATTTTAAAAACCTCATTGTCTTTAAGTATAAGAATGGAGTTAAGTACTTCAAAAGTAAGTAAAATCTGGTTCTCACTCTCAAAAGGTTAAGTATGGTGTGATTCAGTAGGCTTTTACTTGGTCCTCAGTTATTTCCAGATTTAAGGGTGAGCGGGAAGGATTCATATATTCATGCAGATCATATTCAGCCATATCTTACAGATCTGAACCAAAACTTCTCTATAAAATTTTGTAAGTGATAAGACTTCGAGAACAGATTGCCTTTCGTTTTCATTCCCTTCAAATAATGGAGCAAATGCAGGAAGTTGAGTACCTTCTGAAGATGTTTTATAGGAATCTTATTCCTGGTATTTTCAGTTAAGGGTATTCCACCTTGGTATATACATATTCATTTCATTATATATAATTTTGAACTGGTATATGAGAATTCTGTGAAGTTATAAACAGAAAGGAATATTCATTATCTGTGCTGAAGAACTAAAACTTCACCTATCTTTCCATTTTTAGTACATAATACTCTGAATCAATGGAGAAATGGATATTCTCCTACATGCAAGTCTCAAATAAGGTCAGAATCTTCTGCACAGCTGTTACAGGGAAGAAAGAAAAGACATTTGAGTGAAACAGCATTAGGTAGGTTTAAATGAGGATGTGAACACTAGCACTAAAAAAACTGACCTCCACAGGACCTCTACCTCATGGAAGTTTATAATCTAGAACAGTCACCAGTTACACAAAACATCTATGGGTCTATGAATATTAATACTCTGTAGTCAATTCAAACTTATTTGTGGACTAGGAATCCATTCACTTTATGACAATTACAGATAATCTTCCTGTGTTTCCTGATCAGTTTTCTACTAATTGTCCTTCTGGACAGCTCCAAAGCTCTAAACTAAGCTCTAAACTAAAAATACTATCTGTCCTTCTGGACAGCTCCAAAGCTCTAAACTAAAAATAGGACAGCACAAATTGGTATTATAGAAATTTAAGAATGAGATGTGTTCTCACCGAGAAAATGGAAATGTGGCTAGACTGTAGATTTTTTCATTTCCTTCCTTATTTTTTAGTAAAAATATTTTTGATACCATACTTTAAAAAAATAACAAAATCAATCAATAAGGAACCCTACGTCACTCAACTAGGAAAAACAATTCCAGACCTACCAGTCGTGTAATGTGTGACATTCTTAATGGTTCTTTTTATGGCAGGAGAAAGAACTAGATTTGAAGAATTTGGTTTTCAACGCACTGAACCAGGATCCCACAGCAACTGTACTGCTGTTACTAACGTCAGTGTCATATCACGAACACAAAATTCATCAGCACAAGTAAGTTTGCTTTGTATAAACAAAACTGTTTTATTCGCTTATAAACTGGTTTAAAACCAGCTGTCTTGGGAAAAGAAGACCGTAGAGACTATTTTGTTAATCTAGAACAGCCTTATTTAGTAGCACTTATTAGCACATTTCTACCACTCCATTGGGAAACAATAAATCTCATTCAAATATTTTTTTTAACCAGCGTACTAATTGCTTGTTAATCCTTGGTTTTAATTTTTGTGTGTTAAAACCTTAAAAATTTATTGTGATCTTTGGGGCCTCCCTGGCGGCGCAGCGTTTGAGTGCTGTGGAGCTGTCAGCAGCACGTGATGCGAGTTCAATGCCCAGCCAGGGAGAATCCCACATGGTGCAGCAGACCTCTCCTGCCTCGCCCGCTGCTCCCCTCAGCAGTGTATTTCTGATCTGCCTGTTCTGCTTCCCGCTCTGTCTCTGGCGAACCCTCTCGCCGCCCCACGCCTCTGGCCTGTTCCCCAGCTTGTATGTAAAAATAAATTATTAAAAAAAAATTATCATAATCTTAACTGTATGTAATATAGCGTGTATATATATTTTTTATATTACTACATTACGACCTTACTAAATGATTCCTCAAGTTGTCCATAACCTTTCCTAATGAAAAATTAGTTTGTTAAATTATCGAATTAACATATAAGGCGCTTTATGGTACTCTTTTGATAAGATATTTGCATTTTAAGGTATTCATGTTTTTTTATGGTACTTAAAATAGGCTCATAAATGTATGCACACAAATGTACATTTGCTTCTCTGCCAAAAGAGATTGTATTGGCTTATAGAAGCTAAATGTTTTTGTTTTCCTTAAAGTTCAATAGTCAGATTTTATAACAATGTATTTGTAAAAATTATAAGTTCATTATCACAGTGTCTTTATTTTATTCATGAAAGTGTCATCGGGTAATTAGAAACCACTGTAAAATTGCATTAACCCTATTTTGCAGAATACTGCACGACGAAGACTGAGAAGTGAGAGCTCTTACGATATCGATAATATTGTGATTCCCATGTCATTAGTGGCCCCAGCTAAGTTAGAGAAACTCCAATATAAAGAAATACTTACTCCAAGGTATGTATATGGACACCTCAATTTTTTTCTTCTTTTTTCTTGAATAAACCTAAAATTTCAGAATGAAGCTAATATTTAATTAATGAAAGGAAGTGCTCCCTTCTTCCTGCTTGCAATCAGGGAAGGAAAATGGTGAAAAAAACTTTCATGTTACTCATGCCAGAAGAAGTACCATAGAGCATCACAATTTTACTTTTCTGTCATTAATAAGTTCTAAAACTTATTTACCTTAGCACTCATTTAGTGATGTTTAGGTGTTTATTATGTGTATGCACTTAAAGTTATAGGGATGTAAATTGCAATAGTAACAATCCCTACCTTTAAAGTGGAAGTTTGTACAAGGCTTCAAAAAGAGGTTTAAGAAAGTAACTACCTTTACATAGACTATTTGTGCACCTGGGACAACAACATAAGATTTTGATTATTGCCAGATTCAGCAATAAGTAAATCCATTAAACAGATGAGTGGGAAGGTCTGGAAAGACATCTGCGAAAGAGGGAGAGGTGGAGAATATGTTCATACAGGGAGACCACAACAAAGGCACACAGACAAGTGTGTAAAGTATAGCCAGAGGCTGAGGTTTTGTGTAGGGCAAAAAAGGAAGTTAAAGCTAGAAAAGAAGTTAGAATCAGATTGTGGAGATCTTTGGATGTCTCGCATAGACTTGCTTCCTACCGGCACAAACTTAAGATTTTTAGCAATGAAAAGCAATTCCTTAAGAATCTTGATTAATGTGGGGCCTCCCTGGTGGCACAGTGGGTTAAGTAGCAGCACTATGAAGCTGTCCAGAGCCGTGTAGCATGAATTCGATACCCAACCAGGGAGCTTCCCACATGGCACAGCAGACCGCTCCTGTCTTGCCTACTGCTCCCCTCAGCAGTGTATTTCAGTAGAATTGTGATCATGATATCCTATAGCAACAGTATTTTTCAATTTACAGTGGTAAACTGGAATGGCTGGTTGAGCAAATATTTAATATAGATGAATTATGTAATCTAGTTGTTAAAACTCAAAAGAGGCCATGATGGGGAGGTCTTCACATGAACAAAGAGGCAAATTCTACAAATAATTTTTTTCCTTGCTGAATCATTTATCCGCCACACTCTTAGCTATAACATGTAGCTATAGAGAAGAGACTGTCCACTGTAAAAAGGTCTAAAGTAAAGCTTACTCTTTTCTTTGTTCTTTTCTCATAATACAAATTATTTTTCTTTTAAACAAGGTATTAAAATCAACTATTTTAATAATTTAAGCCCCAAGGAACTAAAACATTGCTGTATTAACCTGTGCTTAGAGAATAGAATTGTTATTTAGGTAGATTAACAAAAGCTATTTGAAATTGGTTTGTGTCTTTAACAGCTGGAGGATGGTTGTTCTTCAGCCTTTGGATGAATATAATTTAGGAGAAGAGGAGGTAAGCGGCCCTTAAGGGATAATTGCACATTATATATCATGAAACTTGCTAAATTTGATATTTAAGGAACTAAAGAGTGATATAAGCTCTTTAACTTACATTAATTTTCTTTTCACTTGTGGTATTAATTGAAGTATTAGCTATTTCAGTTGAGGATATTAATTTGATTAGAAAAATGTTTCTGTGAGTATCTGACTGCAAAACAATAATACACAGAGAAAAGCAAAACTGTAACAGATCTTTTAAGTTCAGGTAACTGTTGAACGTAGATACTCATAAATTCAGTATGCCAGGTCTACAAACTGATTTTGAATTAGGGAAATTCAGGATATTAGAAAAGTAATGTGGTATATACATCATGTAACACCATAGGTAGTCTAGGAAAATATTTATAAAGGAAATATTAATGTTTCTATAGTGAAACAGCCTCACAATGAGATCTGGCTACATCAATAAATTACTAAACTTGTTTTTTCAGATTTTTGGAATTGTAGGAAATGGATTATGGAGTTGTTGAATTTATACAGTGATTATAGGAAAAAATACTACATATAACCACACTAACTCCAAAATGATTGCCTATAGAAACAGTATTATGTAGAAGACACTTGGTTTCTGTTCGACACCCACCACTATTTTTCAATTACCAAAAATTACTTTTTTAAAACTCTTTTTAAATGCACTCTTCCTAAGTTCAGAGTGATTCTAGCCAGGAAGCCCAAATTCTTAAAACAGTACAACCAAAGTCTTAAGGTACAGGTAACCCATATCTTATATGAATTTTCATTTATCTCAATCAGTTTTGCTTTTCTTTGATATTAACATGTTCCTAGAACTATAAAATGGGTAATCAGTACAAACTTGTGAATGACTAAAAAGTTAAGGATAGTTCATGTAAATGGGAAACACTGTGACCTATTTATAATCTAGGTAAGTTTTCAAACATGACCCAACAGTAAAAAAGTGTTTACCACCCCCTTCTTAGGGATTTAAAACACATTTCTTATTTGTTCTCTCAAATTAGGAGACTTCTTCCTGTCGTTCTTCTGTTTGAAATCTGTCCTCATATTTTCAAATGTTTCTGATAAACCCAAAACCTTTCAATTCTAATTTCAGATTGAAGATCTTTCTGATGAAGTCTTCTCCCTAAGACATAAAAAATATGAAGAGAGAGAGCAAGCGAGGTGGTCACAATGGGAGCAAAGCAAATGGCACAGAAGAAACAGCAGGCACGTGCTAAAATTTAAAACCGTGGGTTCCCTGTGAAATCAACAAAAATTTGGCATTAATGAGGGAGACTACTTAAAAAAAAACAAACATGCCATATTATTATTTATTTGTTCACTAGGAGTGAAATACTGCATATACTAAGCTTACATTCAAAGTAGAATTGTACTTATTATATAATGGTGAAATGAGTTTCTGTATTTGACTCGATTTATTTCTCAAGTTCATTGTCAGCCTCAGTAAAACAGATTTAACTGAGCGAATAATGTGAAAATTCTCCGTAGATAAAGTGGGATGTTTCAAAGTACTTTAATAGTAGACGTAACTTCAGGGGTTAGAATTTGGGTAATCTATTTTAACACTACCACTTCAAAAATATGTGTTTCTTTAAAAAAATGAAGAAACTTGTCCTATTTTAAATGCAAGTATAGTCTAAAATAGAATGTAAGTTTGAGGGAAGGGTGAATAAATCCTAAAAACATATTTAGTACTTATATTTGAGAAAATCCTGGTTTTATGTTTACATTTGATCATTTTTTAAGATAGTCAAATTTAAAAAGCAAGATCAGGCTGAAGTCTGGTATCCCTTTATATGAGGGACCATCTCTCAATTACTATTGTTAAAACACTTTTCTGGTTAGATATCACATTATATAGATTTATTGTAGATCCTGTTCAAGAGTTATCCTGACATATATAAGATCTCATTTTCATCTTTCTCCACATTCTAGAGATGTAACTTTCTAGAAGTTCAAATGACAATGTAAATCAAGTCCTTTATGGATGACATTACATAAGACTACTTGGGAACTTAAATTCAGAAAGACTGGTAAGGGTGAAGTAACTGTTCTTATTTTCTCGGTGAGGGAAAGCAAACCAAGTAACAAAACCAGTATTATAATTCAGCAAAAAAAAAAAAAATAAATTAAGTATTATGTTAGTCTTCGAGATATGAGCGATAATATCTTTAAGATCTGAAGGTGACTTTTAAATCTTTTAGGTAGAACAAATTAAACTGACAAAATGAAACCTTGGGTTATTAATACCAAAATCTTAAGAAATAAACATTTTCTTGATTTTCTTGCTAGATCTTTCAGTAAAAACGTGGAAGGTCAGGACTTGCTGACGAGAGAACACGCGAATGACTCTGGCGGCGGTCAGCGCCGTGCCGCCGAGAGTCCTGCTGCGCTCCCTGCAGAAAGCCATGACCTGAGCGCCCGCGGCTCTCCTTCACTAGATGAAAGCCAGGAAACCAAGGTGAGTGTAATATACGTAACTGGGTAACTGCACCCCCCCCCCTTTAACTGCCTTTTAACCTTTTAAAAAACTCCTTAATAGAAATTGCTTATTGCAAACTAAATATTCACTATTACAAAACAAAATCAATGTGACAATTAAATATAGGATGCCAGGTAAGAATCAGAGAATTCGAATCCCAGCACTCTACTCTGATTTAACATGTCAAACCAAATTCCACCTACTTGCTTAAGTGTTTAGTACTTAGAGCCCAGTATATTTTAGCTACAATTTGTATTTTTACAAAAGATTTTTACTTGTCTCACCAAAGATACAGTTCAGTTCTAACCTCAAGGAAAATGCTTTCTAACACTGCATCCTAAAGTTCTTGCACCTGTCTTCATAAGTAGGTGTAAATGAAGACTCCATCTAGAATGGAAAGCATGGAGAACAGAAATAAGTTGTAGAAAACTCAAAAAGTTAATAGCTGTTTGTAATGACAATATGAAAATGGAGATACTGATAACCCTTTTTATAAAAGAGCTATCCTAAAGTACTCCTGTGCAGAAAATGAAGACAGACCAGCACATTCATAGCAGGCACATATCAAACATTTGAAAATACAATACCTCAAACTCTTCCAAAAAACTAAAGAGAGGAAACCCTTTAAAACTCATTTTATGGTGCCAGAATCACCTTGAGACTAAAATTGGACCAGGACACCAGAAAAAAAGGAAATTCTATGAACAGAGATATATAAAAATCCTCACCAGTATATTAAAAGGATCGTACATCATTGATCAAGTGGGATTTATTCCAGGGATGCAAGGGTGGTCCCATAATCACAAAATAACACAACAACAACAAAGGAAGAATAAAAATTGTATGATAATCTCAATGCAGAAAAAACATTTGACAGAATTCAACCTTCATTTATGAGAAAAACCCTTAATAAAATGAAAATCTATTTCACCATAATAAAGCCACACCTGACAACCCACAACTAATATTATATTCAAAGATGAAAGGCTGAGCTCATTTCTTTAAGATCAGGAACAAGACAATGATACCCACCCTCACTACTTTCAACATAGTATTTGAAGTCCTAGCTAGAGAGTTGAGCAGGAAAAAAGAAAAGGCATCCAAATGGTAAAGGAAGAAATAAAACTCACTATTTGGGGATGAAATGATTTTATATATAGAAAACTCTCAAAAGTCAACAAAATCATTAAAACTCATCAGTAAAGTTGCAGGGTACAAAAATCAATATATAAGAATTGTTGTTTATATATACTAACAATGAAGTAACAGAAATTAAAAAGCAATTCCATTACAATTGCATCAAAAAATATCTAGGAATATATTTAACCAAGGAGGTGAAAAACCTGTACACTGAAATATATAAGACAATGATAAAAGAAAGTGGAAACACTAAGAAATGTAAAGATATTTCATGTTCATGGCTTGGAAGAATTAATGTTAAAATATCCATATTACCCAATGCAGTGTACAGACTCCATGCAATCCCTATCAAAATTCCAACAGCATTTTTCACAAAAATAAAATAAAAATAGAAGTCTACAATTTCTATAGAACCACAAAAGATCCCCAATAGCCAAAGCAATTTTAAAAACTGGAGGCAGGGCCTAACTGGTGCATAGCAGGTTAAGCACAGTGCTGTGGAGCTGTCAGCAGCTGCAGTGCAAGTTTGATCCCCAGCCAGGGAGATTCCCACATGGCGCAGCAGACCTCTCCGGCCTCGCCCACTACTACTCTGAGCAGTGTATTTCAGTCGATCCGCCTGTTCTGCTCCCCACTCTGTCTCTGGTGAACCCATTCACTGCCCCACAATTCTGGCCTGCACACCAGCTTGTATGCATCAATAAATAAATCTTTAAAAAAAGAGGCAAAAACCTGGAGGCAGCATGCTTCCTGACTTCAAGCTGTATTTCAAAGCTAGAGTAACCAAAAGAGCACAGCAGTCAGGCATCATTTGATGATGTTTTGGCCAACAACAGATCATATATACAACAGTGGACACAACAGGCTGTGCTACATTACATAGGTGTTGCATAGGATAAGCCATCTAGATTTGTGTAATTACACTCTGTAGCACTTGCACAATGAAGAAATCACCTAACAACATATTTCTCAGAAATTACCCCACTCTTAAGCAACACGTCAGTTACTATCATAAAAACAGAGACCCTCGAACAGAATAAAGAGCACAGAAACAAACCCACATGTGTATAGTTTAACTTATGTCAAAGGAACCAAGGATATACAATGGGGAAAGGACAGTCTCTTCCATAAATGGGGCAGAGGAAACTGGACTAGTGTAAAACACCACAAACTCAAAGTGGATTTAAAACTTAGATGGAAGAAACCATAATACCTCAAGCCATAAATGTCCTGGAAGAAAACAGGCAGTAAGAGCCTTGCTAACAGTCTTCCTGATATTTTGTTTGGACCTAAATCCAAAGGCAAGGGTCATAGAAAAAAACAACAACAAATGGGACTACATCAAGCTAAAAAATTCTAGTACAGCCAAAACAAAACAAAAAACCACCATAAAAGCATCCTACTATATGGGGGGAGATATCTGGCAAATAATACCTGATGTGGGGCTAATTTAAAAAATATATGAAGTCCTCATAAACTCAGTAACAGCAAAACCCCAACAATCCAACTGAAAAATGGGGAGAAAAAAAAGCAAGCATACAGATGGCTGACAGTCACGTGAAGAGATGTTCAACATACTAATCAAAGAAATGCAAACCAAACCATGAGATAAATTCACACGCATTATACTGTGCAGTCATAAAGGTTGAAATCTTGTCATCTGTGACATGGGCAGACCACGCTTGAGAGTATCATGCTCAGTGAAGTTAGAGAAACACACACACTACATGATTTCACGTAAGCGTGAAATCTAGAAAACTAAACAAAACTCAGATACAGAAAACAGATAAAATCTAGACCTCTGGTAACATTAAAGTTTTAAATAAATAAGTCACAAGGATGTAGCTTATATAACGGGGCCCATATGCAGTAACAAAGTTTTGCAAATTTGAAAACTGCAAGGGTGGGAATTATTCATTGTGGTTATCATACTGCATTAGATACAAACATCAGATCATTCTGCTATACAGACCTGAAACTTAAGTAACAACATGTCAATTAAAAAACCTCTAAACTCAGTATCATCCATTTTGAAATGTTGCTAGATATTCAAGTGTAAATGAAAATTTTTATATTTATGTGCTAAAGAACAAGGATAATAGTTATTAAAAATTGAGATCTATGATCACTAGATACGTAAATTAAAGAAAAAACAAATTAGTTGAAACTTAACTGATAACGTATTCTCTTTCAGTCCTTGTGGTGGGAACGACGGGCTTTTCCACTGAAGGATGAAGAAACAGAAGTCTTACTATGTCAAGAAGAAAAGCATGATCAGATGGAAAGATCAAGTCCAGCTTTCCTCGGTGAAGTCTTCTGTGCCAGTGTACCAGAGAATGGCCACCATCCAAAAAGGCAGGCCGACGCCATGGAGTACAAAAGCTTTGGTCTAGGACTTACTCACATTAAAAAAAATAGGTGACAGGTATCAGGTTAAGAACACTATGTAACTGAGTGGAAAGCAGGAAGGAAAATAAAACCCTGTTCTCCATCCCCCTCTCTATTCCCTTCAGTCACATTTCCAGATTAAGAGCATGTACTGCATGTATTAATCTCTTACACTGTTTGTCAAACAGGTTTATTTCTTTTTCCTTCTTGAACAATGGGAGTAACTAATTTCACCTACAGACAAATGCTAGTCATTTGTGTTTATGATCTACATCACAAGCACCCAAAATATTAACTACTGCAATTTGATATAAAATCATTATTACTGGGTAAATAATTTTTAAGAGTTTACACTCACACATACCTGGTGGATCAAATGACAGCTCTCTTTCTATACACACAGTAATCCATTAAAATTGCCTCAGAAAATATTGAGTATACAAATGTGTGTACAGTGTATACATACATATACACACAGTTTTTAAAAAACACTGGTGTGACCCACTCCACTTGAAAATGCATGCATGAACTACCCCAAGAATGTAAGCTGCAGTATAAATAAGCAGCACAGGTTTCTACTGATAATGAACATCTAAAAGTTTTGACTATGAAAAGTAAATTTTTTTTAAGTATGTTTAGCCCATAGTAGAAATATTTATGGAAATTTCTATACCAGATAACACAATATTCCTTTATTTGAAATCACTGATAGCTGTTGAACTAAACACAGGTTATTTCTATTCACTCCGAACAGAGTAAGACAAGCAAAGTACAGCGAACTATCTATTTTATGTATCTCATGAAAAACACCAACTTAAAATAAGTAACAAATAGGAAGTCATATCAGTATAGAAAATATGGTGGTATTTCTAGTTAATTTGGTCATTTCTTACCATAGCTTACTTTACTCAATTAAGCATCTATTATTCTTTCTTGTATCCAAGAATGAGAGTTAAATTTTTTCAAAAGATAATGCTTCAACATTGGAATCTACGTTAAGAAATTCCTTTTGAAGCAATTACATCATTTTTTCCTATGTAATAGTTGACAATTTATATGAATCCTTTTTTCTCATGTATAAAAGGTTATACAAGTTGTAGTATCTATGTAACTGACAATCCTGGCCATATGGCCTACTCTGGGGGATTTAACACTAAGTTTTTGTTAGGGATTAGAAATTATACTGGTCCCTTTAAAGAGAAAAAAAAATTCAAATTCAATACTGACAATTTTTGCTTGTAGTTTTACTGTACATTTATTTTTTAAAAAAACATAAGCCAGACAAACTCAAATCTTTCTGTCATGTCTGATATTATAATCTTCTATGTAAGTTTTTTAATTAAAGTTATTTCTATATGCTTGTGTTATCTGACTTGATTAACCACCACCTATCGATGGCATAAAACTAAAAAAAACTAACAAATTTTACTTCATAATCTAGAAGAAACAAGTAACTCTAAACTCATAATAGCCTAAACATGTTAAATGACACATCCTATTTTATCGACAGATTTTATATAAGCAAGAGTGTTTTCACAATGAAGTAGCTGATACATATCTGTTCTTGAAGTGTAATCTGGAAAACTACTTTAAATATCTAGTTTATGAATTCGCTCTGTACCTTGTCATCTCAGCCACCTGGTCTTTCTTGGATTAATAAAATATAGATCCTTTGGGTCAGAATCCATAGTTCCAGAATATTCTCAGCCATGTGGTTCTGCTACTGGGTTAAGTTAGACTAGAAATAAGACATTGTTAAGTAAAGCAAGCTTTCTTTGCTTAATCTACTTCTGAAGGGCTTCATTTATTTAAAAAAAAAAAAGTATAGACTGGAAATTCTATGCCCTACTGAATTTTTTCCATGGTACCAGCCTGTTGCTGAGCTTTCAGTTTCTTCACTTTTTTAAAGGGGACTTAAATACCTGTCTTACCACTCAGGAGAGTGATTTGTAGACTTTAATGAGATTACATGGAAAGTATTTTGTGACCTACAAAAAAAAACAAAAAAAAACCAACCAACCACCATAGTAGCTACTTTACACTGAGAATCAATTCCTCAATCCTACAATTCTACTAGGACTAGTAGTAGAAACTTTGTTTATATTAGTTATTTCTTTTAATCCTCAACATACTCCAGATGGTTATTATAGTTATAGTCAATGTATATACATCAGTTAATAGAAGCTCAAAGACGCTGGTTAATTTAATTTGCTAAGGGCAAATAGAGTCAGGATTGAACTTTATATTACTTCTCAGTTGAGGCCTTCCATCCCTTTGTCTCAGAACTAGCACAGTATTTCAAGTCCTTAATGATCAGAATGATTAAGGGGAGAACAGGGAATAACCTGCCCCTTCAGCAAAGCCAGCAAAGAAAACACTGATAAAAATCTATGCTTGCATTTTAGAACAGACCTGAAAATCCCTGGATGCCATACATTGTCTTTATAGCCTTTATGTATCAAATATAAGGTGCACAGTGAAAAATAAATGTTTTGGAAGCCACCCCAGCCAGATTCAAATTTAAATTTCTCCTAAGTTCCACTCTACTTATATTATCAGTTATATATACAAATTGAAAATGACAAAAAACAAGAAAAACATAGAATTCCTTTGATTTTGGAAAACAGTCAAGAAGCAACAAAAAATTCTTAGAAATGCAGAAAAAACATTTTTTTCATGGTAGCTAATATGCTTTCCTTAGGCATTAAGACACATTCTGCTTAAAATCTTAATACAGCCATATTTTTACTCGTTATAAAAATCAAGTCTCCCAGTAAAAATGTATTTTACCACACCAAACTTTAAATTCCATCACTAAAAATGTAGTTATACACCCCAATTTCTAACCTCTTGGAACATTGTGCAGAGTAGGTTTGAGTCACTGGAACGGGTAATTGCTCAGAAAAGCAGCACTGCCTCAAGTGTGATTATGATTTGGTCGTCAATATTCCTGTTTTTCAGTTGAAAGATTTCATGAGAAGCAACATTGGATTCCCTGTGGTTTCATCGATCAAGAGAACGTTTCTGAGCAGCTTCTGAGCAAACATTTCTTAACAGGTTGATCACAGATCTGGGGTCTTCACTTCTCATAATTGCACTGCCAGACACAATCATGTTAGCTCCTGCCTGGAAGAAGTAAACATTTAGGTTATGTCTCAAAGGAAGACGCAGACGAGTCTGTAACAGAAGTCCTGGACTAGAGTTTCTACCCTTGCATCAAGTAGTCATCAATGCAATTCTACGAAAAGCCACTTTTAAATAAACAGACTTAACCAATCTAGTTCGATAAAGAAGTTAAAGAGAATGTGAAATTTTTAAATCTAAGATATCACTGACTTTCGGTAGCCAACGCTAAATGAGCTATAATGCAGAATCTTTGCTAATGCCTAGATAAGGTTTAAAAACTGTAATCCTCAGTTCTATTAAGGTTTTTCCAATATATACCAATGGCCAACAGCTACTGAAAATCAAACTTTATGCTCTGAATTATAGACATGAATTGCTAGATAGCATAAAAGGGTAATTACTGCTAAAATGTGAACCTATTAAAGCATTTCTCATTTTCATGCCAGCAAGAGAGAGATCTTTTTAGTTCATCTTCATTGCATACTGGAACAGTTTTTAAAAAGCTTTTTACTATGTTTTTAAATGTGGGAACAAAGAAATCTGAAAAGCAAAGTAAGATGAATCCAAATTTAGCTGCCTCTCTTAGTTCCCCAAGCTTAGTTCGCTTGACTCAAGGGGGGAAATCCAATCCATTACATGATTCATTCCCAGAAGAAGGGGGGGGGGGGGAACTATTGAGAAAACACTAACTGAGGCAGATTTCCCCAATAAAACATTCTATAAAACCATGCACTACACTCTTAACATTCCTCATAAGGAATTATAGAAATTAGCTTTACAGAGTTCCTGCTTCATATGTCTCTTAATTTAAGCAGGACTAAGCATAACGGTAAAGCACAGTACAGTGCAAAGCAACTGCATAAGGGGTCAAGGATATATGCTCACTAATCACTTCTTCCATTAACATTTATCACAATTTGACACTTCAAAAGTATCACAGTTATAAAATAAACTGTAAGTATTCAAAAACCATGCTGCATCATGAAAGCAGGCCATAAGAATTTTAACCACCTGGCCTCATCTTTATATAAAGCTCAGGAGCCTGACGAAGCTAAGTTAGCTACTCGAAAACAAAAACTCATCCTACCTCCAGAAATCAGACCTTGATTTTTCATCAACAATGGTTCTAGTTATTTCATACATGGTAACAAGATACCAACATTCTACTCAAAAACATTTTTTCCCCTTTATAAGGAGGTATATTTTCTTTCCCTATTTTGGAAAAATGTCTCATTTCAAAGCCTTAGAACGTAACGATCTTCCAAAGACTGGCATTCAACATACTCTTAAAAAAAAAAAACTACTCAGTAAGACAAGGAAATTACTATTTAATGATTGTCTCATTTTAGAGTATTCATTTAACTGCACTTTATCTTCCTAGTTCTAGATTTGAACAACAAACACTTCTCCAAGAAAGAAAAGCAGTTTAGGAAATGAAGGGGAAATCTCGTTGGCCCTTAAGACAATGTCCTGGACATTACATTGAAAGGACAATGTTCCTGGTTACAGTCAAGGAGCAGTCTCACCTCTGCACATCTATGGATAGTGTCAGGGCCTACTCCACCATCGACCTCTATGTCCAAAGAGGGAAACTGAGTCCTCAACCAGTGAACCTAGATATAAACAAGGAAATAAGTGACTCCTAAAGTGGATATGCTATGTGGGGAGGAAAAAAAACAACCAAATAAACAAGAAAATCACATAGCCAAAATTAGCTTTTAAAATGTCCCATACAATAATGTTTTATCAATACAAAATATTACTGGGGAAAACTTCCTTTTTCATGTACAGAAACAAAGTTCTATAAAAAAAGCTTTATCCTTTTTGGTAAATGTCCTTCACTTTGCCATGGCTTTGCAGAAAATATACTTCATGTAAACAAGACAAGGACAAAATTCTGAGTATCTGAAAATGCTCAAGAGATCTAAAGGCTACAGAGGTAATAATTTTTAAAAAAAACTTCCAGATTAGGATATAATATATTTCTTGATGTCCAAACCTAGGTCTCATAGCCATTTACTGTATTGAATTAAAAGGATAGGCATCCCCATCTACAGGACATATCTAAATATTAGGAGATCTAATGAATGCTTACTGCATGAACACACGCAATACACCACAGACTCAAATACATCTTTTACCTTTGGCATCATATCTTCCATGAACTTCTGTCCTCCAAACCCAGGTTCCACCGTCATAACCAAGGCCATATCTATCTGATTAGCCCATGGTGCCAAATACTCAACTGTAGTTCCTGGTTTGATGGCAAGACCAACCTGCAACAGGGACAAATTTGCTGCATCACATTAACAGTTATTTCCATATTACTATGGCATTATCAGGCTCAATAGATTTATTCTTAAAAAAGTATAAACATATGAAATGTTTAGACTATACTTACTAAAAATAAGTCAATACACCTATCAAATGTAAATGTTTCTAAAAGGAAGTAACTTTTAGAAAGCATTAATGAAATTATGAGCAATCTTATCTGATAAACAAGTAATACTTAAAACTCTGGCTTTCCAGCTAGAACAAGCACCTAATGTGGTCTTCTCTACCTAGCTCGTCTTCCACAAATGTACCAAACTCTGAGAACGAATAGTAGAAAACAGTCACCCCTGACCTCTCACCTTCATCCCATTTTCCCGAATGTCCTTAATCAAAGCCCCTGGGTTCTCAGTGGCCTCGAGATGAAATGTATATTGATTTGCGCCTGCTACAGCCATTGGCTTCACCCACTGCTCTGGCCTGGAAACCATCATGTGCATGTCTAGAAAGAAAAGACACATCTCTAAATATTACTGAAAGGAAAAAACCTGGCTCAGATTATCCAAGTTGAATGTAGTTTTTGCTACTTGTATATAAAGTGTGCTGACACCACAATAATTGCCAGTTAGTTATAATTCTGTACAGCTAGCCTTCCTTTATCCTGAAAATAAGGTTTTGGTTTAACTCATTTATAAATTATTTTTCTAAAAAAAGCATACAGTGCTATCTGTTAAAAGTAACAACTGAAAGTCAGAAATCCTAGGTCCATGTCCAGGAAATGACACTAATAAACTTAAAGAAGTCATATTACCTATGTGGACTTATTTCCTCATTTATAGAAAGTGAAATTGAATGACTGTTTCCACTAATATCTTACTGAGCATTTACCACACAGCATCATCTATTCTAAGCCCAAGGGAGAGAGGGAAAACTATAACCATCTCTGCTGTCATAGGGATTACATTGTTAGAAGAGGAGACAAACGATACGATGAGCAAAGAAAAGACACATTCAGTTGGTGGATTGTATAGCAGGGCAGGGAAGCACTGGGGTGAGAAGATGAGTCAGAGGCACAGGGTGAGGAGAGACAGTACAGAACTCAGTGGGCCACTGGGTTTTATTCCGAATGACATGGGGCAAATATTACAGGATTTTGAGTGGAAAAGTGGACCCAGATTGGCCACAGCAACCCAGGTGAGAAATGACGACGACAGCAAGTGAGGATGGTGAGAACTAGTGGGATTCTGCATGTGTTCGGAAGGCAGAGCCAGCAGGAATCGCTGCAGACTAGAAGGGATGAGAGTCAGGATGGGGCAAGTGTTTGGGCCTGAGTACCTGGAACCAAAGTGCCGTTAACTAAGAGACAAAACACCTGAGGAGAAGGAAAGGGTTTAAGAACAAGTTAATTCAAAGCAGCCCGACAGGCATCCTAATTCTAAAGCTTGAATCATAAAAATACATTATGGTAAGTGCATATGCCTTCTTAAAAGATCTTAACTTAAAACTGACTGGCATTTAATGAGAAGGAGAGGAAAGTGTGAAAGTTGCACAAATAAGAAATAATACAGGTAGGAAGGTATGAGGAGACAGTAAATACTGTTCCCCTGTCTGGACAGATGACAGTGAGTAGTTTTGGAGTCTTTTATTTTGCGAGAAGTAGTCCATTTCTGATACAGCTAAGCTATAATAAAGAAAAAAATCCCAGCCTTTCAGAACTCAAGTAAGGCCATAAAATGCAGTATGGCTTTGAAGAACATCAGAAGAGAGTATACAGCTTGAATAATGTAGTTAAGATTAATGCCTATGTTTCTAAACCAAAAAAGTAACAAAGACAGAAAACATTTTAACAGATAAGACTTTGTTTTTAAAAGACAATTTGAACTTTACTTCTTTTTCCTTTAAAATGACAAACACATTTAAAGAAACTATCAGTCAACTACCCAAATCTGACAATCACAGTTCATCTGTTAGTTCTTTCAAGTGAAAAATAAAGTTCATGAAAAAAGCACTCACTATGTGTAACTCAAACAATGGGGACATTGGTTTGTCCCTCCAGGATAGAGCGTAAGTGCTTTATAAGTCCTTCCCACTTTGTCACACAAACTATTAAAAAGACATGAACTCACTCATGGCCCAAGGTTTCCTAAAATTAATGATTTGCATTGCTTTATCAGAAATATCTACTATCAACACATAACAATTAAGAATATAGTGTCTATTTGATAGTTCAATGCCACTGCCTTGATTTGAGCTAAAGTACTAGCAGACACAACTACTTTTCCAACATTATTACAAATAAAGGCAGGAAATATGAAAATAGTTTCAACTTCACGGATCATCTGAAAGGGATTCCTGAGTCCTCATATCATACTTGAAGACCGCTGACTCAAGTAATAGCAAAAACAAACTTTTTCCTATCACTTTACATTTCTATTCAATAGTGTGATTGAATAGTTATGAGCCTTAGTAGTTACATATACAACTTATCATATAGTTACTACAATACATTCATGTATCAACTATCCACCAACCAGAGTCAAGAATTAAATAACAAAAAAAATGCATCTTAATATAAAAACTGTCACAAAACCCAAGTTATAGCATATGGAATATACTCATTTCTATTTTAGACCCACTGCTAGAAAGATGAATTAGCAAAGTTATTAGCATGTAAATGAAAAACAGGGAAAAAAAGCAGATTTTTTGTGTGGCTACAGAGTTGATAAGAGCGGAGAGACAAAACAGCAAGCAGTGAGTAGTGATACTGGGAGCCCCAAATTAAAGGGAGAGAAAAGCAAAAAACTTTCTTTTCACTTACATAAAGCTGGAAGTCACGGACTTTGTGACCCACGATGTGGGTAAACAAAACTACATATTTCATCCAGCCCTGACAGTCTAAGAACAAATTTGTCTTGAAAACTGCATTTTCTAAAATGTAGTGAAAAAAGTTTAAAGGATCAAACTTTTTTCCATTATTTGGAATTCTCAAAATGGTGAAGGTTTTGGTGGAACATTATTTCCCTCATGCCACATAAATTAGGTGGCAAAGGACGTTTTCTTTGGCGCATTTAAAGTGAATGGATCCAGTCTAGAGAAACGTCCGACAAAACTTGCAACATGATGGCATGGTCCACAGCGGCACTATGTAGAAGTCATGAGCCACGTGACTAATGAGCACCTGCAATGAGGCTAAAGCCATTGAGAAACAATCTTAATGGTATTTAATTTTAACTAATTGAAATGTAAATAGCCACATGTGGTTACTGGCTACCATATTGAACACAGCTATAATCCTGCATAAAATTGGTCCATATGGCCTCCCTGGTGGTGCAATGGGTGAAGTCGCAGCACTATGAAGCTATCCAGAGCCACTGCAGCATGAGTTTCATCCCAGGCCAGGGAGCTTCCCACATGGCGCAGCAGACCTGTCCTGTCTTGCCTGCTGCTCCCCTCAGCTGTGTATTTCAGTCAATCTGCCTCTTCTGCTCCCCACTCTGTCTCTGGTGAATCTGCTCACTGCCCCCCGCCCCCGCCCCCACCTCTGGCCTACACCCAGCTCTTGTATGCATAAATAAGTAAATCTTTAAAAAAACAAAAACAAAAACAAAAACCTAAGTTTTACTAAATTCCAAGAGCTAAATCAAAACACATTAAATTTCTTATGTAGATGAAATTTAAGCAAGTAAGGCATTAACTTAGCTTAAAACAGCAACAACAACAAACAAGACTTGGATTGAATCCATGTTCTCGGAGAAGTAACTTCTTAAATATCCTAATTCTTATTATCCTATTTAATGGGAGTGGAGCCTCCATAGGCCCCATTCATGGGAAGCTCCAATTTGCATGAGTTGGCTTTGCTTCTAGACTATTAAATCAATTTGCAAATTCGTTAAACAAATTACACTGAATACACCAATCCAGCAGCTACCTATGTTTAGCTCTGGGTAAATAAGAGCAAACAAAGCAGAAGAAAGCTATGCCCTCAAGACATTTATAGTCAAATAAAGTAACTACTGATTGAAGGAAGTTCTAGGAAGAAAATCAACAAGCAGTACTGAAAACTGGATAAAGGTTAATTCAGGACCAGAATACTTAAAAAGGCTTGGTTAGAAGATGAGGCAGAACTAACCAAATCAAGAGCTTTCTAGCAGAGATTAGCAAAAGTGCAGCAGCCCTGAGGCAACAGCAGGCCTGCCTTATCAGAGGAAACCAACAAAGACCCAGCAGAGGAAGGAAAAAAGGGTTCAAGGTGAACCTGGAAGTTGAGAAATCAATCATCTAGTTTTCCTTTACTTGAGTAACACATCCAGCTTCAGATGGCGTAAACCCCACTTACCAAAGAAAGGGTCCTGGCCTAGCTGCTTTCGGAGGCTTTCTACCACGGGGTGACCAAAGGTGATGTTGGGAACAAAATGCCTACAAGACAAACAACATCTTACTCTGAAAATATTCTCAATTCAGTTTTGGCATTTTTCTCAATATGTATTGTGATGGGGGTAAAGAGGACTATCTGTGATTACAGTATGTTTAAATTTCATAATCAACATTGAGTATTAAAACAGTACTAAAAATATCTGGATAATTTCAGTTATAAAGCAACAGCTCCTTAATATATCAACAAATCACAATAATGTCACAGGATTTAACACTATTACCCATAATCCCTGACAGGTTGAAACTGAAAGACAGCAAGATAAATGCCTTCCTTAGTCACTTAGTAATTGGTGGGGGCAAAATTCAAATTAAATCTGCCTGATAAGAGACTCAAAGACTTAACCATTAGCCTACCTGCTAGTACTCCTCATGATACCAAGCAAATGGGGCTTCAAAATTGGCAAAGGCACTGCCCAAATAGCTTACGGGTACCCATGTGCACAACTGCAAGACCACTCAGGCTTAGGGAACAATACAATGGGATTTATTTAACAAACAGGGAAAAGCAAAGAATTACTGACGTCAACATAGGGCCCTTTAACCTTACTTAAAGCAATGTCTAGTCCTTTAAGTCCCAGAAAAATAACAAGGTGGAGTCTTCCCACCACTGTTGACGTGGAGTTCTTCTTCCAAACAATAGGCCACGTTTCCAAAATGGCATCTTCCTTCTTCTGTAGATGAGCAACAGAGTGTAGGCCAGGTTCCAACTCACGAGGACAACACAGAACACAATTGGAGAAGCTCCCGGAGCTGCCATGGTGCCCCAGCACAGCACCAGGCCAACAGCACTGCAACCAGCACTACAGCAGCCAGACAGCCCAACAGACCACTCACGCCTTTTAGGAAGGCGCCTGCTTCGGGCCTTTGCCTTCTTCCTTCGGCTGCAGTAAAAACAAAACTGGGAGCAGTTTCTGTTGCTCAGCTATTTGCAAAGCCTCCAAAGTCGCTAGCCCCGAAGTCACTGAGGAGTCCAAAAATGCTCAATCCAAAATTCTATATTCTGGTGGCTCAAAAACCTCTGACGTCTGATTTCCAAACTCTCAATCTTCGCAGCTACATTTTCTGCTGCTGATTCCTCTATTCCTTCAGCGTGGCGACTCATTCTTCTTCTCTTACATCATGGCGACTGATTCTTCTATTCCTTTAGCATGGCGACTGCTTCTTCCCTTCCTACATCACAGCGACTGATTTCCCCTTCTCCTTCAGTCCCTTTAATTTCTCATCAGAATCTCCAGCCCAAACTGCAGAATTTAGCATTTTCCCTGGGGCTATTCATGCTCATCAGCAAAACCCCCCAGGGGGCACCAGGTTTTCTGGACTTTGGACTCAGCCCGGTTACATTCTCCACTTCTAGTTTTAATCACCATATCCATGGTGAATATTGGATAAGCTTTTTACATCAGCATAATTATAAGTAACAACATTGTATATGATACAGCATGTAATTACAGCAGATACAGTTACAGTACCTTTAAACAGTCAGAGATACAACAACCAGTACAGGCCAGTAACATTAACATTTGTAAAAAAGAAAAACCAGGTCCCTCTGTACAGAGTGGAACCCATGGGTGGGTTCCCAATGGGCATTTTAACACTTTGTTGTCCACTCACGTATTAGTACATGTTTTTTGTCACCAGTATCAGGTGGCCGCTCACGTATTAATACGTTCATCTAGTCTCCGGTTTTTCACGCCACAGTGGATTTATTTGGAACTATTAGGAGCTATTTCTTTGATTGTACTCAGTCTAGAAGCTTTACACATTGTTTTGGTGAAAGTGTAAGGTGTTTTATGAGAGATATTACAGCTTTTTTAATATCCAGTAGTTCAGGAGTTGTGTGTGTTTTATTGACTGCTTATACCATTCATGCAGTGGCACAGAAAATGGCCGGCCCCAAGGGCTGGTAAATTTAAAGGGCACCAGCACACAAAGTGTTAAAGTGACCAACACAAGTACAGGATCCTTGGTTTGGTAAACCACAGGTGCTGTGTCCAACCATGCTGGGCACCAAAACTGATACCAGGCAAATGAGGCTTCAAAATTTGGCCAAAGGCAATGCCCAAATTGCTTACCGGTCACTATCTAGGTTCTGCACCCTCGCACACAATTGCAAGACTACTCAGGCTTAGGAAACAATAACAATGGGATTTATTTAACAAATAGGGAAAAGCAAAGAATTACTGAAGTCAACATAGGGCCCTTTACCTTACTTAAAGCAATG
The DNA here is from genome assembly GCA_004024925.1 of Scalopus aquaticus. NCBI lineage: Eukaryota > Metazoa > Chordata > Mammalia > Eulipotyphla > Talpidae > Scalopus > Scalopus aquaticus. Next base: position 176,057 of record PVIJ01000429.1, read on the forward strand.
TCTAATCCTTTAAGTCCCAGAAAAGTAACAAAGGTGGCGTCTTCCCACCACTGTTGACGTGGAGTTCGTCAAACAGTAGGCCACATTTCCAAAATGGCATCTTCCTTCTTCTGTAGATGCACAACACCCAGAGTGTAGGCCAGGTTCCAACTCACGAGGATAACACAGAACACAACTGGAGAAGCCCCAGCACAGCACCAGGCCAACAGCACTGCAAACAGCACTACAGCGGCCAGACAGCCCAAAAGACTCATTGGCGCATTTTAGGAAGGTGCCCGCTTCGGGTCTCTGCCTTCTTCCTTAGGCTGCAGTAAAAACAAAACGGGGAGCAGTTTCCGTTGCTTGGCCACTTGCAAAGCCTGCAAAGTCGCTGGCCCCAATCACTGAAGAGTCCAAAAGGGCTCAATCCGAAATTCTATATCCCGGCAGCTCAAAAACTTCTGGCGTCTGATTTCCAAACTCTCAATCTTCGCAGCTACATTTTTTGCTGCTGATTCCTCTATCCCTTCAGCATGGTGACTGCCTCTTTCATTTCTACATCATGGTGACTGATTCCTCTATTCCTTCAGCATGGCGACTGCTTCTTCCTTCCTATATCACAGTGACTGGTTCTTCTATTCCTTCAGCATGGTGATTGGTTCTTCTATTCCTTCAGCATGGCGACTGCTTCTTCCATTCCTACATCACTGCGACTGATTTCCCCTTCTCCTTCAGTCCCTTTTATTTCTCATCAGAATCTCCACCCCAAACCGCAGAATTTAGCATTTTCCCTGGGGCTATTCATTCTCATCAGCAAACCCCTCCAGGGGGCACCAGGTTTTCTGGACTTTGGACTCAGCCCAGTTACACTCAGAACCCTGAATTATATGACTTGCCCAAGTCACACACTAGTTAGGAAGTTCTGGACTCTGATCTGGGTCTCTCAAATTCCAGCCTGTGGGCGGCCACATTTGGCTACCTTAATCCACCTCTACCACACGGCACAAAACCAGTTTACTTAAAACTTTCTGTAAGACCATCAATAAAGAAACTTGGCATGTGTATTAATAGCCACAATTACTGAGGATTTACAACATGCCAGGTATTGTCCTTGAGTCCAGCTTCACAAGAGCTTTAAAATGTTGATACCATTATCATACCCACTTGAAGACAGCAAGATAAATGCCTTCCTTACCTCACTCAGTAATTGGTGGGGGCAAAATTCAAATTAAATCTGCCTGATAAGAGACTCAAAGACTTAACCATTATCCTACCTGTTAGTCCTCCTGTTCTGCCACTAGCCCACATATATACTTAATTCTGGGTGCTTCAGAGAATACTGTATTTTATAGAGAAGTATCTGAGAGTACAGTGGCTGGTAGTAACTCAGAGGACTACATTTCCCAGCTCCCCTTACATCCAAGTGGCCCAGGTGACTAGTTCTTATCAATGGGTGGTGAGTATAAGTGGTGGGTCGGACGACAATGCAGAGTCCACCAGATGAAGCATTTTCCTTTTCTGTTCTCCTTTTACCCTTACAATGGCAGAACCACTGGATGAAACTAGGTCCTTGCATTTCTGCACAGAAGGACACTTACATGAACTGTTACATGGATGAGAAATGTTAAGCTATGGAAATCTGGGCTTTACTTGTTAAACAACTATCAGGCTATATGAGGACTGCAAGAAAATCTAAACAGGGCCTCCCCGGTGGCGCAGCGGTTAAGCGCTGCGCTATGGAGCTGTCTGCAGCGGTGACGCAAGTTCGACGCCCAGCCGGGGAGAATCCCACATGGTGCGGCAGACCTCTCCTGCCTCGCCCGCTGCTCCCCTCAGCAGTGTATTTCTGATCTGCCTGTTCTGCTACCCGCTCTGTCTCTGGTGAACCCTCTCGCCGCCCCACAGCTCTGGCTTGTACCCCCAGCTTGGATGTATAAATAAAAAAAAATAATAAATCTTTAAAAAAAAAAAAAAGAAAAGAAAATCTAAACAATAATATGTAGGAGGTAAAACAGTTTCAGAGACTAGTATAGCACTTTCAAAGACGGGAAAATCATGGGATTTACAGAACAAACAGAATTGTAAAGATGGGGCAAGAAATAAAGCTACGGGTTATGTTCAAAGAAGGGGAGAGATGACATTCACTAGCGTGGCTAATGTGTGGCAGATGTCATCAGAGCAAGTGTCATATGCCAGGCTCAGCAGTGAATAGAGAGTAGTGAGCAGTAGTGACTTTAGCCTGTTCTAAAAATGCTGTGCAGTTTTAAAACAAGAAGAAAAAATGTGTGTGTGTGTGCGTGTGCATACGCGAGTAATAAATTAGGAAGATGGATCAGGCAGTAAATTGGAAGGAAAGAGGTGTTGGTAAATGTCAAGGAGTAGTAAGAACTGAAAAGAGGAAGGACAAAAGTGCTGACCAGTTGTTACCTGATAAGAGGGGGAGTGAAGAATGACCACAGCTAAGAGTTAAAGCTTAGACAACTGGGAGAATGAACATCAATATAGCTAAGAGTTAAAGCTTAGACAACTGGAAGAATGAACGTCAATAAAAAATTAAAATACATATGGGTCAGGGAGCTTTCTAACACTTTCTGTATCTTAATTCATTAAAACTTACAAACAAACAAACAAAAAACCCCAATAATCTCTAATAAACCTATGAGGTAGGTATTTCCTGTATTTCACAGGTAAGGAAAGGAGGCCCAAGGTCATAGAACCCACCCGTGCCCAAGGCAAGCGCTGAAGGCAAGCACTCCGGCTCCAAAGTCCAGGTTCTTAGCTACCCTGCCCCTCCACCTGCACCTCCTAACTAGCAAACACAATGTGCAGGGGAGGAGGGAGACCCCGGGAGAGGCCAGGATAAGGGCACCTTTGAGAGGGGCGGTGGTGGATGGGCACAGGCACCTTCCCTCAGGAGGCCTGGGGTCCTCGGAGGTAGGGTTTCTGCTATTTAAAAGAAATCATTCTCGCATTTATCTACAAGCAAAGACTGCCAGGGACTCTGAGTCAGATTTTTATTGTGTTTACTCAGAACTTGGAAGTAAGGAGCCGATAAGCAGGCAGGAAGGCCTACTGAATATTATACAAGCCTGGAACTGAAAGATTTAGATTTCGTTGACCCTTCTTTTAATCTGCGTGGCCTTGGAAGCACTTTTATTGCCTTAGTGTTAAGTGTCATGTACTATGGAAAGAAAACAAATACATCTCCACTTCACTGGAAAACAGAAGCATTTTGTATCAAACTACTGGCCCTCAAATGATACGGCTACTTGCATTACTGAAGAGTGAGTCAGTGTGCTAGGTTCACCAAGAACACTGGGAGAACAAAACACATCAACAGCCTCGAAAAAACTAAAGACTTACAACTAAGCTATAACAACAACAAAAAGGGCTAAAAACCCAAGCATGAGGTCAGGATGTCCTAAATTTGCCTGACAACAGTAACCATGGGCACAACTGCCAAAGAAAGATTTACTGGCTCTATTCCAAGACTACTGATGCCAAAGAGGACCTGGGAATATGAATGTTTAAGTAGAGCCCGGGGAGCTTTTATCAGACTCTGAGGAAGAGACATTCATCAGGAAGCCTGCTTCATTATTATTTTATTCTGTCTTTTTCCCCTTGAAGACCCCTTTTGAAATAAAGTCTATAAGAAATAAAATGCAATTTAAAAAGTATTTTTTTCCTCTGGAGAACTGAGATTAAATTATAATTGTTCATAATACAGGATACAATTATTTGCCTCTCATCATGTGCCATCATCAACTCTAAGCTTTGTTTATAACTGTAATGCAATCTATTTCAGACAGATCAAATCTTTACCAAGCCCCAGTAAGGCAAAAATGGTAACAGGAAGATAAAAGTTGATATAAAATGTAGCTAGATCATAACCAGGAAACACTTCCTGTGAATCAGGAAGCACAAACTCATGTGCCTACCTGGAGTGACAGATACCAGAAAGGTACAAAACAGGGCAGAGTGGGGGTGAAGGAGATGGGGAGGTGGTACTTGGCCTGACTAATGGAAACTGCTGTTTAGCACCAGCCAGTGTGGTTTAGCACACTATGGGCCTAGCACTGGCAAACCTTGGAATGTTTTTCAAAAGTCAGAAATCTAGTACTAATGTGAAATCGCCTTAATTTTAAATCCTAGTAACTAACTTAGAAACTGCTTTTTTTACTGTGTTCTTACACTGAGGACCAACACACTCTGGTCACTATCCTATCAAGACATGTTTATGGATTTCCCAATTTTCTTTTCCAGAGAATCCACACGTTCTTTATGTCAAATATTCAACCATACTAGTGCCCCACGCCCTTCAGTGTCCCCGTAACTTATTTTTTACTTTCAAGATGAAGACATTCAGTGTTCAAAGTGGGGGCCTCATTGGGAGACATGGGGGACTAGAAACTACATCCAAACTCAGTCTTGGTGGATATTTTTAAAAGAGGCCAGCAAAATGCACGGAGGGAAGCACCTGGAAGGAAGGTAAGTTGTGGATGGCCTCTTTAAGTCCATATCCCAATTTCACACCTCTGACCAAGGAGACCCTGCAGCTCAGGCAGGATCTTCCTGTTCTGGTGGAACATCAAGAAAGGGCTGAAGTTTCCTCCTCAGCAAGAGAGAATAAAAATAGTTCTTAGCACAAAAAAAACTGTGAAACTTGAAAAGGTTTTTAAATGGGATATACAGAATTTTTAGTTTTTTCAAACCAAGGTATTTCTTGGCAAAGAGCAAAATGAGTCAACAAAAAACAAGCACTTTTATCTCAACAAGCTCAGGTGTGGCACAAGGTGGGAGAAGGCAAAAGTGATTCCTTTGAGACTCCTCCATTATGATAAATTCATTCATTCATGTAACCAATAACTAAGCTTGCCATGGTGCTTCACCTGTGGAGTACACAGAGGTGAACCAAAGACACAGACCTAGTTTTCAGGGGCCTTACAGTCTATAAGGATATGAAATAATTAACAAAAACATGTATAAATTATTTGTTGCTCTTGGGGAATTGAGACTGTCTCATGCATTCTCTAGTGACTAGGTATTTAATGTTGAGACAACACAAGCTGATTCCTTTCTGGGCTCCACCATTTCCCAGCTGTGAAACCACATACAGGTGACTGGACCTCTCAGTGTCCAATTCCTCACTTCAAATGCTGGTGTAGATAACAGCAGCAACCTCATAAGGCTGTGTGAGCTAATCCACAAAAAAGCATCAGCACAAAAAGTTACTAGTTCATTAACATTAGCTGTTAGTTACTATTAAGATTCCTGATTGGTGAACTTAATTAATCTTCTCCATTCATTCAGTTACTCAAACATGTTACAAGGCTTATTTAAAACCCAATAGCTTTCTGTGGCAAACAGACTAAGCAGATGTGGACCTTTTATCCTGACACTCCAGCTGTGCCAGACACAAAAAATGTTAACTACTTATTTCTGAGGTACACACTCCACTCAGTAACATGGAGTTCAGGGCTTTCAAGCAACCGGGTTCCCAAAAGTACACAGGTAGGGTCACATAACAGCATACTAAAAACCAGGATTTTTTAAAGCTGTAATGGTCACTAATTTTGCATACTTAACCTTGAATTCTTCGTATTCTAAGGTCAAGATACTGCCATTATCAGTTGGGCATACTGGTAACTGAGCTGGAATGTTCAGGAGAAACAAGATTTAACCTAATAAAACAAAATTCTTAGGAGTGACATTAAAACGAAAGGAAAGTAACTGGCCAACTTCTGTAAAGAACATAAACTTGCCAATTGGCATGAGCACACAGTTTTCTAAATCTATTAAAAATGTATTTTTCTACCCCAATCCAAGGTAATGCTTGTTATGATTTCATGGCCAGTTTTCAGTGGGGTTCAGAGAACTACTCGGCAAACTCAAGTATCTCCAAGTTGCAACTATGACACAATGCTGTGCAATCTTGAGAGAGTCTCACCGTTTTCTCTAGATTAGTTTCCTCATTTCATAAACAACTTAAGAAGCTAGCACCATCCCGACTCCACAGTATTACGTGCTATAACTACAGTGCTTAAAAATTACTTACAAACAACTGAGCTCCCTGAAGAGCAGGGTGCCTGAAGAGAAAATAGACAGGAAAATCAAAATCCGAACAAAGATACAACAACGCACAATCACAGAGAATTTACTGTGTACAGGCACTGTGAACTTTGTGTACCACCTCGATTCACGCTCCAAAGATGCCTAGGAGATAGGTTCTATTATTACTTCCATTTTTAACATAATGAAACTGAAGCTCACTGAGGTTAAGTGGCTTGTCCCAGGTAGGTCTAACTCAGCAAGTGGCAGAACTCGGGCAAGCTCACTCCAGGTGCCAAGCTCTCCATCGTTACGCAGATCTGTCTTCCCAGCTTTGCCACTAACTAGCTATATGAGCTTGGGCAAGTCATGCCTACTCCCTTAGGCCTCAGCTTCCCGAACTGGAAACAAGACAGCTGTCTCAGATTTAAGGTCGCTTCCGGGTCCTAAGTGCTAGAAGACCACACGTTACGTGGGGGGAGGGGAGAGGGTGGCGGTGTGGGACGCGGTCGCTGCCCAGGATGCCGCCTCTGGTCTGCTCCAGGGTGGGTCTCCCCAGCTTCTCCCCCGACCCCCCCAGGCCCCCTCTGAATACCGCGTTCATAGTGCGGCGCTCCGCAGTCCAGGGACGCCGTGCATCCAACAGGCACTCAATCAAGGTGCGCCGACCGCCCCGCGCGGCAACCCTGACCTGAGCCCCGCGGAGTTACCCGTCCATTACATCCAGGTGCAGATAATCGGCCCCGGAGTCCAGCATCCGGAGGCACTCGGCCCCTAAATTCGCCAGGTCGCTGTTGAGGATGGACGGGCCAATCTTGCAGCCAGACGCCATGGTGCTGGTTCTCAAGTGCAAGTTACCCCACGAGTCTCCCAGCAAAATGAAGGCGTCGCCCCGATTGGCCGCACAGTTTTGACCCCACCCATTTCCCGTAGAGTCTTCCGGACTTTGCCGGAAGCAGCGGCCCTTGGGGAGGAAGTCCCGCCTCCCTTCTGGGGCTGGGCTGTCAGCCTGTGGCCTTAGAACAGGCTCTGCTTAGAGGCCCCTTCCTCCTTCCAGTGACCTTCTTTCTTAAAACTGGCTTTTCGGGTTACCCAGTGCTCACAGAGATCTGTGAGCTTTATTTCGCCCAGCAGTTCCCTCTATATGCCTCTTATGCTCTCCATTTTTTATTTCTCCATCATTTGCCTGTGTTTCCTCTTAAAAAACAAAAGAAAATCTACCTCCCTATTTCTCTCTCCATGAATTCTAAGAGTCAGAGGAGTCAGGTTTAGGGAAGAATCCTGACTCTGGCTAGTGACTTCTCCCTATCTCCATTTAGTCATCCGTAAAGATTGTACCCAGCGCTTAGGGTTTTAACAGGAATTAAAAAACGAATCCAGGTAATGTAAACAACACGCAATGCGCGATCCACAGTACAAAATGGCAGTATGTTATCATTACGCGTCTCTGTCTCTGCCCTTCAACCCTCTTTCTTTCTCTTGTCTTTCCCTACTGGGAATTCTTATTGGCAAATTGTACATACGTGTATTTACTGTTCAGAGAGAATAGGTTTGTCTGTTCCTCTGCCAAATGTGTCTATAGAGTCATTGGGTCAAGAAAGGAGATGAAATAAAACCACATGAAGAAAATAGACCTAGCGCATACTTTAGAGGGTAAGGATAGAGCACTTTGTGCTCTAAAGAAGGAACTGGTGGTGGCTTGGTCCCCCGTGGTGATTCTGGCCACGTTCAGAAGAAACCAGATCCTGCATTCCCCCTGGAAAACTTACCAGTCATTCCAGCAAGTCAGAACCTGAGTAGAGAAATCGAGCTGGGGCCCTTGCCTCCCAGCATGTCCTTTCTGCTTTATTTTGAAACTTAGGGGTGGAAAGCCTGATTAGCTTGGAGCTCTGTTACAGGTGCCTAACTGAAGGGTGACCTAAGGCCAGAAGACACGAGTTAAGGAGAAACATCAAGAAAACCAAAGGGATCCAAAACAAACAAAACACACCTCAAGATTCCAAAGTGCATATTTTCTTGAATAAGTTAACCAGTCCTTATATTGAGAAATGAAACAATCAGACACTTTAAATGTTTTTAAATTTATTTTATTACATGTGCATATTCAAACACAGAAGTCTTAATATCTTTCATAAACATCTTCCATAAACAATTTAGTATTTATTCATATGCATTTTTTTTCATGCTCTTTGGTCATTCAGTATTCATAACAGACTTCATAGTCATCTGAGGGAAGTTGGCTGTGTACTCAATCTTTTGTTTTTGCTTATAAAATGGCTAAGAAAGGATTTTCATCCTGCAGTCACAGTGACTATTGAACAATATTATGGAGGTACATTGATCTGTAATCCTAAATGATCATAAAATAAGTAAATTTGTCTTTAGCTTTCCAAATATATTCTTCCCTTATTTTTATTCTCCTGAGTGTGAAGCCAAACTTTGTTTTTGAAATGTTGCAGTTGAGACCCACTAAAGTAAATGAGGAAGTGGGCCTTTCTATTCACTGCGAAAACAAGGCCATGGAATTTGAAATGAGAGGTCACAGGGCAACAGGATGACCTGGTGTGCTAGCAGCAAATTACAGAGATTAGTAAAGTATACTGTATAATGTGAGGAAGAGTGTTTGATTTGTGTCTTGGACTGTAATTCTATTTGTTACCTGTTCTTTCCAGTAGGTTCCTATACACACCCTCTTGTCATCTCAGATACTCTTGGGACTGAACAACAGACTGTAGAATGTTCTTCATTGACTAAAGGGTCAGATACTAAAAGAGGAGCTGTCACCCCGACTGACATAGTCTTGGAGGCTTGAAACAGCAATCCAGCTACTTTTCCTAGCCTGAACAACACACCCTGGCCAGACCCCCAAATACTACAGATTCTCCCCACTGAATTTCCATGCCCATTTATGCCTTTTGACACCATGGTTTTCAGTTCCTTGTCCCAATGCACTCAAAAAAGTTTCCTTATAGGAAAAATCAAATACCTTATCTAGTCAAATACCTTATCTAATAGAGTTCTAGAAGGCAGCAAATATTGAAAAATTAAAAAAAAGTTTTGCTATATAAAATGCTGTGTCCAGGATTTGAATTGCTTCACATGAGTCTGAGTAATATAAATCTATACTCACTATCATGTATTATACATGTTTATTCCAAGGTCTCTCAAAATTTAATTTCAGAAGACGCAACCTCTTAGTTGAGTCCAATTTTTTATATATGGAAGTAGGTGCCTGCTTTAATTTTCCTCTGAACGAGATAAATATCATCATGCATCATAGTATTACCAATACTGCATATATCATATAATTATCATAATAATTAACTTTTAGGCATGTACTCAATAATACTTTGAATATTATAAAAAATTGTTTATTGTCTGGAACTTTTTTCTAATCTTCCCCAACTATTTTTCTTTTTAATGTTTCATCAAACATCAGTTGCCAGTACTCCTGAGAATACATCTTGTGACAGTCTTATGCACATATATAGAGATACTTTATGAATTACACATAGACATTCAACACATTACATTCGACACATTTAAGGGCACCTTAATGGAACAGATGCACACATCTGCAAAATCTCAGTAGTCCCAGTATGAAAACATTCTTACTCTATAAGGCCCTGTTTCTCAGAATGGAGGCATTTTTGCAAGGTACATTATTTAGCTTATTGAAAAAATTTCCAACCAAATTCCATCACACAATAGTGAAGGAGTCAGGCTAAAAGGCAGACAGGCCAGCATAATCATCTTCACACAGCCCCATACTTTTTAAATATATATAAAGTTATGTAGGATTCTTGTTGAATATTTAACAATCTACTTTGATCTCTTTATTTTTTTAAATATCTGATACAATTCCACATAAACAATTTGAAGTGAAGTAAGAAGCAAGAACCCAGAACAAAGTATGCACATATACAGAGACTCACATAGCCCAGACACTGGTAATACCAAACATAAGGCCTCTAACACTAATTGAGCAGCATAATTGTTAACAGGTGAATACATCAACTTAGAACCATGAAACAACTTATATGTATATTTCTGCACTTGAGAAGTAATTCAGCATTAAGTGCAAATGTCCAGAAAATTTGTAAAGCATGAAAGGGACCATTTACCACCTCTTTTTTTTGACTTTTAGATTTGAAATGTTCAGTTTTGTCCTTTATCTTTAACTCTAAGATATCTTTTATTTTCTTAGTGAATGGGGCCAAAACCCCAAATTATATCTGACAGTATAATTCACAATATAAATAATGCCTAGCTAATAAACAACTTAACAGAAAAATAGATTTCCTTTGTGAATTGGGTGGCTTTAGTAGGTCTCTTCTATATCGACATACACATTTCATAACCAATGTAGTCAAAATTTAAGCATACAGAATGTGTTTTAATTTCACTGCAATGTAATCAAAGTCTGTATTCAACTTCAACTTGAGCACTGGAAAACACATCCATACACACACATTCACACACACACTCCACCATACCAATTTAAGTATGTATATGATGTGTTACATGTTTAGTAGTTATGTAACAGTTTTCTAACATGAATTTAAAAATTTGAAATTCCACTTTGGACTACATGATGCCAAACCCTGCTATTGCATCAATCACACGCTAGATATGGCCTCACAAGCCTTGTAAGTTTTATACTTTTCTTGAAGTAACTAAATTCTCAAGTTAAAATAAAATACACAAGTCGACAATGAGAAGTTGCTCACTTTATAGATTTTTTTCCTTATAAACTGTTATGTCTAAAGGATCATAGGAATATTATTAATGTTGAGAAAAAGTTATTTTATTGAACTAATTCTAACAACAATAATCTAAAATCTGAAAATATGCCCTCAAGGGCAGGCACAATATAGTGTAAGGAAAATAATCACATTTCCCAATATCTTCTTATCTTGTTATTGATGTAGTCAGGGCTAGATGTAGGAATACCATCTCTTTCTAGCTATTATATTTACACATAGTTTTTTTTTTTTTATCATAGTACAAGCCATTTAGGTTCTTATAATTCAGAATTATGTCTGATAATTTCTAGAATATTCTCTCTCTGATGTGAATATTAAATGAAATAATCCTATGGCATTAGCATTTTGATTACAAAATGCAATGAAAACAACAGTTCAAAAATAAATATTGAAAAGCCCACAGCTGTAAAAATAGTATTTTTTCTTTCTTTTCAATGACTGTATTGTTGATCCAAACAAAAAAATGGTGGCAGGCTTATATATTATTTAGTTTCCCCAAACTAATATTTTTCTTATTGATTACTTTTATCTAAATTGCTAATTGTATAGCCACCTGATTTAGTATTTTTGAAACTATAAAAATAAATATTGCATGAGATGTATAATGTGAACAACCTTAAAAAATTGCATTCCTTTTTAGAACATATTCTGTGGTACTATTCATAAGTAAGCAGCTCTGTAGTAGTATACATTTTTAATTACTCAAGGCTTTTTGAATCATAAACAATGTGCAATGAAATGGCTCTTTCCCCTTATTCCTCCCTGGGTTTTATTGGTCTTCATCAACCAAATGATCTTAGCCATTGCTTTTTCTTTTTAAAGGTGTTTATGAAACAGTGTGTGCATTGGCAGCAAAAGCTACTGAGATTTGTGCCACCTGTTGGATATAAAGTGCTCTGTTTTCATCTTTTCCAAACATAAGCAAAGCGATCCCTTTCGCATCTTGTCCATACCTGGCAACTCCTACAAGAACGGGAACTAGACATGTGATTCATCTAGGTCTACATCATTCTCCCCCAGCTCAGTGGGTGTGAAAGTGAACTGGCTGGACAGCAGGGGGTTCTCCATGCCGTTTTCCTCACTGATGTGAAGGACAGTGTCTCCATGCTGTAGAAGGATGGATGTCTCAAGGCCTGTGAACTCATCGGGGTCCGAGAGTTGAGTAGAGAGGGGGTTGTGTGCTGCTGCACCATGTAACTCGGGTTCCTCTTTCTTTTCTCCTTCAGAGAGGAGGGTCTCACTCTGTGATCAAAGGATCATAACATCATGGAAAAGTAGGATGGGTGCCATGGCAGAGCATCAAAAACATTGTTATCTAGTTGTACCTGGATAAGGAATCACAGGGCTAGTCCTTGGTCTAGACTTGCTATAGCATGAGATCTTCTAAAGGTGCTTTTGACTTTCTAAAGTCTCAGTTTTCTAACCTGTACCAGGTGCTTACCCTGCTTATCATGTACACTTTGAGGATAAAACAAGATAATGGTGTTTCAATGCTTTTTAACCGTCAAAGACCATACAAAAATATTTAGAAATATTTCTCCTTAGCTTTCTTTAAATACCACACAAGAAGAATGTGCGGCCTATTGGAATTCATTTATAAATATTAAAAAAGGAAAAAGAAATCTAAGCAATCATATTTAATACCATCAATAATGATATTTAATCAAAACAAAAAGTTCCTCTCATGGATACAGCTCTATACTTAAAAGCTTCATCTAAATAGGTAACTTTAATTTTTTTATGAATTATCTTTCAATGGTTATTTAGCTGTGAAATGTTTTCTCTGTTTTCATGTTGAAGAATATGTAGACTTAGTCCTTCAGTAGATGTATTTCTCACCGTATACTTGACATGATTTTCTTTGTTCAGGATGACATTACCAATGTCTATGCCACCAACAAGTAATTATAGACACAGACATAAATTTTGTGGAACAAACTTGCATATCCAAGTGGTTCATGGAAGATGGGGGCAAATCTTATCTGTCGCCCTAGCACCCTCACCTGCTTGGGAGACAGGCTGTGCAGATCAGCAACAATGATGGCAGGGGAAGACGTGAGGACTGGCTTGTCCATGCCTTCAGGTCTCCGAGATGGGGCTGGACTGCAGCCCTGTGGCTGGCCTGTGGCAGGAAGTGTGTCTGCTGGGGCAACTGCTGACTCCGGCTGAGCCTCAATGAAGGTCACAGATCGTTTCTGATCTGCTATAGGTTAAAAGTAAGGCAGTAAATAGAAGACAGATTAGCAGCAATTAATGCTGTCAGCACTTAAATGAGCTTTAACCGGTGTCTCAAGGCTCTGGTCAGTAAATACATTGCTGGTTTGTTAATAAATGAGAGCCTATTTAAAACCCTTATGTACATATTTTCATTTCACCTAATAAAGAGTAGGACTTGGGTAAAAAAAAAATCATTTTTATAGACATGGCCTAAAAACAAGATTCACATAGAGCAATAGGTAACATTTGTCATCTGTCATAGCTGACGATGGAACTTAGAGGTCCTTATTATTCATCATTCCTTTGTCTTCAGTAAGACATAATAAACCCAGTTCCTGGATCGCATAAAGAAAAAGCAGCCTTCGATAGTCAAATTTCATAGCACTAGTGTTTTACCTTGGACTCTTCCATTGCCCTAGGTTCACAGGAGTAGGAACAGGGGTTGGAAAGCAGAATAGGTCACTAAGGATTTCTGGAAAACTTCCCTTATCCAAGTAACTCCCCAAAGCTGTGCTTATCTGCACAAGCTCCCCAAAACTGTGCTTATCTGCACAAGCTCAGTCACAGGCCTTCTGGCCCAATTGCAAGGCATCGTGTCAACGGCAGACAGAGGAATGCAGAAGGCCTCACCAGATGGCTTTGTTTTAGGTTGAATGCTCCTGCGAGTGGTAGACAGTCGAGCCCCGTGGCGGTTTCTGGGTTCAGTCTGAGTCTTCTGACGTGACAGTAGAGGACGTCTTAACTAAAGAGAATAGGCAGAATAAAGCTGGCAAGAAGGGTCTAACTACCTGAGAGGAAATCCTGCACTCAGAGGATTCAGACTATAATTTATTCCTTTCTTTATGAGTATCTGTGGACTCATAAACTTCCTGCATCTCTAACTACAAGTATTTGATTGCTTCATCCTCTTTAACCAGTTCTATCTTGCAATTTTTACTCATATTTACATATATATATGTATATATATATATATATGTATATATATATATATATATGAGACTTAAGAAAATTAACATAGTCAGTATAAATCCATGGATTTTAAGATACAAAATTAATAATGATAGTTTATCTGCCATCTAAGAGTTGAGGTTAAACACATGCTAACTTTCAATGGAAGATTGATAAAAAAAAATCAGGGGTGCCAAGAAAGTGTCTGGTACTCAAATCATTCCCAAGAAGCTGCCATCAAAGCAATAAGGAGAGCCTCTATCTGACTTTGTTCTTTCTTGATTTGCACCGCTTTATGAGTTGGAGTCCTTAGGTACTTAGTACCTTTAATACTTTTACTTAGCAAGAGAACGAGAACTTAAAAGACGACCTTTACTTTGATTTCAGTTTTAAATTGAATCATTAATCTTCAGTAAGCAAGAAAGCATGACTGTGACTTGGCCTCTGTACACAAACAGGTCTTAAATCAACTTTACAACAAATCTCCCTTGTTCAGTAAGTTCAGCTGGGAAAGGGCTCTGGGTAGGGAATGAATTGAATTATACACCTGCTTATTTTGCTTAGTCATCAGCTTTGCTAATAAGAAGATTCAAAGCTAAAACAGAAGCTAAAAACATCCAGCTTGCCCAAGCACTTACCACATTTTAAAGTTGTTTGGTACAGCTTATTTCAAGTGGAGAGAAGGCAAAATATAATCTTAATACACATGGACATTACAAACTGAAGAGAGCTTCCATTTCATAAGATGGACTCTCTGGCCCTTTGAGGTTCTGCTTACCTGCCTCAGGCCCCTCTTCCTCCCCAGTGGCTGCTGAATGAGGAGGTTCTGCTGACCGGGTTCGCTCTGCACACTTGCCACCCTGTCAAGCATCAGCAGTGTTAGCACACCTGGGAGAGACCCGCAGAGACCATCGTCTGGTGGGTATTAGCCAAAATCACTTATATGAAAGTCACTTCAAAGATACCATTATCTTTGAAGGAAGGTTGGGAAAGAGTCCTGGGATAGGAGTTTTCAAAGGTTTGGGAGGGAGGATGGGGTCTTGTAACCCCAAGCTGCCAAAATTGAGATTCTTTTTTTAATCACTGATGCCATTTCTATCATTCAGCAAAACATTGGTTCAATAACACCCCTGGTTTGGAAGCCACCAAAAGGTTTCAGATGTCATATTCTAATCTCAATTTTTTTTTTTTTTTCCGAGGGGAAGGGAAAAGGTGGTGACAAACAAACACAAACAACTCCGTCACATGAATGGGAACACCTTGTTTTAAATTCCAATTTAAATGAAAATAAGATGGATGAATATCAAACACATCAGACACAGAATCCATTTGGGTGAAGGGGCACATTCAACACATGTTTGCAGCCTGGAGTCTGTGACTACCGAGGAAATGAATAGTCACATGGATAGACAAACGTTTCTTTTTTTTTTTTTTTTTAATATGGTTTTAGATTTTTAGGCTGTCAAAGTAATGAGGCTATGATTGCAACTTGGAAGCTTTAATATGGAGTAGCTGCACTCAAACATATCAAGCAATTTATAAAAGCAACAACCTGCTCCCCCCAAATTTACTGTGTATGTGTGTCTTTTATATGCAAAAATGACTATTGACAGTGGTCACTTATATTAGTTTGGGTGAAGCTGAAAATACTGTCATAGGCCCAGATCCCTTTTCATTCTGCATGCATATACAATAGATATTTATAATGGGAGTGGGGGTGAAAAAAGGAATGTATTGTGCTCCAGAGAACACTGTAATTCTGTGGTTGATGCCAATGTGATTATTTGGTTAATGGGTTATTAATTTCTGCTTTGCCTTCACAAAAGGAGAGTCATTTATGAATAGTTTTTAGAATAAAATATTCCACAGAGGAATCCAGAGTCAGCTCCTTTAAAACTAGCTGCAGTTGTAGGAGAGAAACTGGTGGCAAGATGGATAATCAGATGTTTCCTCTGTTGTGTTAACAACTGGTTAATGATCACATGGTTGACACAGTCACATTTCCCATTTTTTAAGTCTTACTCATATTTCCACTAAAAGAAAATCAATGATTCCCAAATGGAGTTATCAAAGTATTTATGAAATAAGGATGTAATTATATCACAATTTTGCCATTTGGGATACACAATTCAAAATTCCATAAAGAGTACCCAAAACAGATGTTTTTAAAGCTTTCATGTTCTCCTGAATATCAAGTTTAAAATAGCAATGCACATTATATTATCTTTATACATATATGACCTGGTACCACATGTGGCCTTTCCGTGAAGATGGAAAATCACCCCAAAAGGAACAGTGCAATCAATTCTAGTAAGCAATCCAGACTATGTTGCTGGCATGTTTGAAGTGACATCTCCTTGTTAATTATACATTTTAACATGTCTTAAATTGGAAAAAAGTATTCAATTACCATAGTCACAAAAGTAGAAACAAGTTTTCTCCCAAATACCAAGCAAAGCTTTCATTGGAATGGATCTTCATTGACATCTAAATGTTACCTCAGTTCCCTTGGCCATAAAGGGAGGGCAATACTTACCACCTACCTCCCATTAAGGTAGAGAAAAGAAGTTAGTTGATGTAAAATGGTTTGAACATGAAAAGTGATGCATAGAGCATGCTTTCTTATTTTATATTTGATATTGGTAATGAGTTTATTGCTTCTAGAACACTAAAGGAAGTAGGTATAAAATGTCTTGAAAATAATTGGGCAGAGAAAATGAAATCGAGGCAGTCCACTCGTCTCATTTTTATTCAGTAATCTGAGATTGTGAGAAAAAAAATGGTGCAAGAAAAGAAAAGAAATACACATTACTCAGGGAGTGTTAAATGTCAAAACATAATGGTAACTTCACAATGATTATTTCAAGGGAGGATCATAAGCATTAAAATTTTCTCTAAGGATAGAGAGGCTTATCTAAGAAATGGATCAAGTTTATAGATTTAGTGGACAGCTGTTCTATGCAAATGATATCGCATTTTGTCAACGAATGCACACCTCAAATGAATTAGAACATGTTTTTGGAAATATTTCCCATGTAATAAGTTATCTTCTCCCTAAAAGTATGATTCTGACATGTTTATATTTGGAATATCAATGTCTGGTTTTAACTATGTGCAGTCAGGACACATTAATAACAAACAGCCAGAGAACTTATTACTGGAAATAATTTATACAGAACACACTTCTCTTATTGGGGCTATATCAAATTGGAGTCACATGGAAAGAGAAGTTTCATTGTAACTGCTCTCCATGTGAAGTAATATTTCAGTTGTCTATAGAGCTCATGATGTGTGACCATAGATGTGCATTACTAAGTCAACCAGAAGACTTGGTGTTCACCCTCAATGCTTTCCTGTAGAAAACTTGTTTCCCAAAATTTTTAAACTTGGGAATGAAACTGGCTGATGTCCAATGTTTTCTAAATAAGAGATTAAAACAATAAGGATAAAACTTCCAAATGGAAATTAACTATTTTTCAGTTGCTGAAGAACAACACTCTGACAAACCAAATCGTCATCTAAACCTCAGAAGTGAATGCAACTGGGGTTTGGCAGAACTGGTTTGACTCAATTCTATGAAAAATAGAAACACCTTACTCAAAATGCGTGGAAGTAATTTATAAGCGAGGGAAATTCAGACAATGTTAGGGGAACGATTCTCCACAAATAATCTCTTTTATCCTGTTTCAGCAGAATAGCCTGGTACAGTAATGTAGAAATACAGATCTGCCTCCTAATGGAATACATATACCTCGTGGTAATTCTTAAACTAAAAGAGAGGTTTGAAGGAGTCATGGCGTAATGCAATAGAAATTTATATCACTCATCTCAAATTTTTATTCATAGCTCAAAATATAGTATATTTCATATTTAAAAAAATTTAAGTAAAGTAGTGGGTGAGACTAGCATACAGAAAATGAATTGGTATTTTTATTGTTTGATCTGCACTTTTAGTTTAAATTTTAATATGGTTAGAGAAATCTAGAGGTGAAACACAAGACACACAGCATAGCCATTTACCCTGAGCCATTGCCTTGTTAAGGGAAGGCATACAGTCAGCACCAAAGCAACCAGAGAGCATTTGTAGATAACAAGGAAGTTAACACTAGACAAAAATCCTACTTTTCCCTTTCCCAGCAAAAGATTATTGTTTAAAATTTACTTAGCTTCCACAATGGCTAATAAACTGTATTTTAAATGCCACATAATTTAGAAATTAGAGCCTGGAATCAGATTAAAAAGGGGAAATAATCTGGATCTTAAATATCCTGTAAGAACGGATTTAGCAGTAGAAAAGTACATCTGTGTATCACAACACACATTTTCGTAGTCATTCATTTTCAGCTACATGGAAAGGTGGTTTTAATTTTGCTCTTTGTACTTTGAGTGTACTTGCCAAGTTTTCATACTTTAAAAATGTGAACAATCATGATCTGCTAAAGAGGTTATTTACATTTTGTTTTAGCCAGACTATATAGTCTTGTTCCAACTTGAGCTACATTCTTATTTTTCACTGTGATTAAAATGAACCTTTCAAAATCAAATAATGTTGTAATCTCCTTCTTTGAATTAGAGTTGATTGTCAATTCCTGTCTTTCAAAATGTTCTAACATGTCCAAACGAAATCTAATCCTCAAGTATAAACATAAGGCTTAAATGCTTGAGTAAACCTCTATATGTTTATATTCTTAGAGAAAGCATAATTTGATCTATAGTATGTGTATTTGGGTGTGGGTACAGGGTGGGAACATTTACAATGAGTTTCCATATGTCTAAAAGCATACTCTCAACAAAAGGTAATTCTCTGTAGCATAATGCTTCTACCAGGCTGTTATTTTCTTTGATACATCTTTAAGAGAAACCAGTTAGCAGGGGTTAAAAAAAAATCCTGAAAGAAATTTTCTGAAGGTCTGCAAAAATTGTATTGGTTTCCACATATTTATCAGGTTATTCTAGTTACCTTGGTCTTTTCCTCACATAGCCCTCAACCAACTTGCCCATTCTGTCTGAAACAAGTGCTCTTTTGAAAACAAATCCCCAGAAAGTTTACTATGATGTGGGGGAAGAGGGTGGGCAGGGTTTGGGGTTTATTACCTTCACTTAGGCATGCTTCCTTATCCCTTTGAGCTCTGGAGCAGAATTTTCCTTAGGACTACTTTGGATGTATTTTAGGTGTTGAGGGCTCAGGTGTGTGCTAAGTGTCGTTTATAAGGTCAATGCTTTACTAGTTTTTTTTTTTTTTTAAGGATTTTAAGAGTTTGCAGCATAGAGAAGTTTCATGCTAAAAATAAGAAAACCTGGTAACCAAATATAAAAGGTATGTATCCTATTTTATAAACCCACCTCTTAGTAAATGCCAAAAGTTCCTCTCCTCCAAAGAGAACTTGGTGATATGATGGAGTTCAAGAGATAGAATTTGCAGTATATGGCAAAGGTGGATGTGCTAGTGGCTAGTGGAATGCCTCTGAATTAATAGAATTCTTTAGAATTCAAAGTGAGTGCCTCATCTTTTGGTTTCTTAACAATCACAGTCGAACCTGGGTGACTAACACCCAGAATTAAAACACAAAAGTTTAGAAGCAGCAGATCAACAACAGTTGCTCTAAAATAGTCAACAAAGTCCTCACATGATTGACTAATTTAATTGTAGAGAAATTCTATAACTGGTTCTGAGCCAGTCCCACATAGCAGGAACTTGGGGTTTATTCCCATTGGCACTGGACACAGGGCAAACTGAATTGGTTTAGATAACTCCAAATCATTCATGTGAACTCCAGGCCTGCCAAAGAGGACAAATCCTTTGGCAAATTCATAAAAATCAACTCAAATTCCTACCTTCTCTTACCAACCCCAGACTACTATTTACTCAGTACGAGCAGAATTTGGTTGAATTAGACAAGTTCTAGCCCAAAGCCAGCAAAACAGAAGTCTGGCTTACTACTTTCTACTCTCAGTAGGTCCCTGAAATCATCTTCTAATCAAGGGTCTCCTGTCTCACAGCTCATTTTAAGCAGAAAACAAATGCATTCTTTGAAAGCAGTGGTCGCGGTGCCAGACTCGATTCAGATCTCTTCAAACCTTGAACAATGAAGGGAAAAACATCTTGAGGACTGTTTTGCTCTTCCTTGTCCCCCAAACTCTTGATAATGAAGCTAAGTCTGCACTCCGCAGCACGTCCACGTTTACCACCAATAAAAGACTGATCTGTCAAGGCAAGGGCTCGCAAACACAAATGAATGTCATGAATTATGGGTCCAGTATAAAAAAAAAAAAAGATACACCTAATGATGGACTAATTTCCCATTTTCAGTTTGCAAAAGAAAATGTGAAATCTGAACAAGATGCAGAGAAAACAAAAGACAACCTTTCACAGGACCGGCCTCTCAACATTTCCTCATCTTTGCGATAAAGCAATAAACACGGTATATCGTACTCACTACAGAATGCAAACCTGGAAGGAAATGTTTTCTCTTGAGATGGAACAAAGGCACTCTCAGAATGAACAAGAAGCATTACCCCTAATGAGGATTAGTTGAGAGGTGTGAATCAAGCACAAGATTAGGAATGTTTGACGTGGTTTATCTGAGTGTTAAAGGTGCAGTCCCCCTTTCTGATGCTTTAAACCAACAGCCGAGATACTACGTTGTTTGCATGGTTAGATTCTCTTACTTACCAAGAAATGTTTGTGTCTGATACGATCATGTCTCAGAGTCATTTTTGTGCTGGGACAGACATTTTTTTTTTTAATAGAAATACTCTTTGAACAAGCCACTATAATAGCTTCTCACACAGTTTGCATCCAAGAGAGGGAATTATCTAAATTGTGCCAACATTGCTGGTTTTCTGTATTACATCACTGTTTGCTTTCTTACTATGCATGGTATTAGCTCAAAGACCTGTTTTGGGTTAATAAGGGGCTTCCTGATGGTGAGCAGTTGTATTAAAAGGTTTCTACAAAACAATTCATAAGGTATCAGTGTGCGTGTAAGGGAGGGGGGAGGGCTAGATGGGATAAATTTAACATTTGATTTTTCAAACTTCTTGGATGTCCATGGGATAATCACATAAAAGAATGCCATAGACTTTTCTTTCTTTCTTTTTTAGTAAGTGTGTTAAACTAGTTGTAATTAAACTCTGAAGCTGAAAACGAAGGAGACTACACCTTTGACTTCCAGGCTTGTGTGTTCATGAGCAACAAAGGGGAAGGGATGGAAATAGATACCAAACGGAGCGAGAGGAGACGGAGAGACAGAGAGACAGAGGAGACAGGGAACAGCTAGTTTCCCAGCACAGACACCAAAAGACAGGTAGCGTTGACACTGTACCTAGAGAGGCTGCCCTCGGCGGCCAGGCCCTGGGAGTCATCGAGGACATTAGGTTCACTGCAGGAGGGGTAGGGAGATGAAGCATTTAGGGAAAGAAAATGCAAACAAATAAAAGAAAAAGAAAAAAGGCATGCAGTTTTCTGCTTCCAAGAACCAAAAATAAATTTAACAGAACAAGGAAGGAAAAGGAGACAGTCAACCATTTCACCTTGTGCTGGGTTTGTCAAGACATAGGACTCAAGGCAATGGGGAAGGAAGGACTTTGGATGGATACGACTCTCAGAGGAGTGATCTGCTTATTGGTCAAGAGTTGGGCTTTAAAATGAGCTCCAATGGACACATGAGCTCCGAAACGCATTGCAGAACAGCTCTGTAGAAGATGAACCATTTGGCTGGGTGGTTATTATTTTTAATCTGTATTATGTACATGATGTTTCATTGACCAGGACCCTGCTTCTTTTTTATGTGCGGTGACATGATCACACAGAAACCACTTACCAAGAACGGCCACAACCAAACTCTTGGAACTGATGCCATTAAGAAAAACAAAGAAAGAACCCAACTTCTCCTGCTCATTTTGCAATGAAAATGTCAATAAACAGTGGAAAGAAGATAACCTTAAAGAATTCTCATGGAGCTTGAGTTTACCTACTTAATCCATCCTCTAGTGACTGAATTGTAAATGTTAAAAGAAATCTGTCAGGTTGGTGGAAGAATAATTAGCTTATTGATTGATTCGGATGCAGCTAATTTGGAGATTTGTAAACAGAAAAAGTCATACCTTATCTCTCTTTTCTTCAGTGCCTAGCATTGAGCTAAGCACCCATGAGACATCCAATAAACACTTGTTAAGTTGGATGGAACTAAACCATTTGGAAATTGAAGTGTCTGCCCCCCAAAATCCAGGTTTACCTAATCATGCACTGTAAAAAGCCTCTGTCCCTAGAAAAAAGCGCCCTTTTCCTAAGGCACATCAATTCTTATGTGTTCTCAATTTTTGCCTGTAATTAAATAGGCCTAAAATACTGTTTTTCCTTATAACAAGATAATATTCTTATTAATCAGCTTTTATTATTTACCCCTATATTTGATATTCTCTAAAATTAGGCTCTATTTCATAAACTTAATTTCATCCATATAGTTCATGAACTGCTTGCTAAATATTTGGGCACAGAGTAATTATTTCTGCACATAAATTGGTTTTTATATGAACATTAGAATATGTCCTGATTTTTAATATTTTTCTTGTATAAAATATGCCACAATGAATCTATAGGCATTATGAATGAACTAGCTGAAGAACTCTTTGAAATAATTCAGTTACTGAAATGTCATTTTCACTCTGAAATAATGTGCAACTCATACCAGGTGATTTTATATATTATACTTTATGTATCATAAAAGTTTTCTGTATGTACATTCTTAGAGGGCAGAGAACACATAAATTATTTTAAAGGAGTTAGTCATGGAACCACAGAAGTAAAAGTGGGGAGGTTAAAGATCGCTAGAACCAACCTCCTCATTTCCAAAGGAGGGTTTTGTGGTTCCTTTAAAGTGACCTGCCCACGGTCACATACAGAGGCATAGATACTTTTTTAATTGATTAAGCATTGTTGCCTCCAGCAAATACCGATGACATACCAGAAGTCTAAATTTTACAAAATACATCAAGCTATTCCCATTTATTTGCCAGGTACTCATTGTTAGCATAGCTGATGATATATCTGCAACATAAGAATGTATTCCAAAAGGAAGATCACATGTCTGTTTATGGACAACAATGCTTGGATCAGAAATCAGAATCCCATCTACTGGCCTTAGATAATACTACAAACTGTTGCCTGCATGACCCAAGTTGAAAAGTCCTTTGTTGGATGAGCTACTTAAAAAAGTATGATTGTTTGCATCACTTTTAGCAACTTTAGCATAACAGAAGTCAATTTTCAAAATTTCTATCTTTGCCCCCAAATGAAGAGTATAAGATATCCATGGCTCTTTACCTTTGGCTGGGTAACATGCCAACCTCAGCCTGAGGTGCAGACATGCTGGAGATGTGGCTGGAGAACCGCCTTCTTCCAATGGTGCTCAGGAGGTAAGCTTCTTGTTCACTTACCACACTGGGCATGCTTACTGAGTCATCTGAAGGGGCAAAGGAATGGTATTACTATGGGAACTATGACATTGATCAGAAAATCCAAACTGTCCTTGGTCTCATCTTCAATTTGAATTCAGCCCGAGGGTAGACTCCAAAGCTTAATTACCATTCACCCCTGTGTACAGATCCAGAATAAAACCTCAGTGGTCTCAGCCATTAATCTGTACAAAGAGGCAAATAATAATTATTTATATCCACAAGTCTCTACCCCTGAACAGGCTTCATGAATAAATGTAAACTTCTTGTCCATTTTTACAAGTAGATAATTAATAAAAGCCAAAGAGCACCCAGATACCAGTTATCTCAGAAGAGCTGGATTATAAATTGTCAAACATTCCAGGAATAGTTCAATAAGGGACTTTGTTATTTCATGAGTCAAGTACATTTCTTTGACTTTTAAAAACTACGTTCAGTATATTTAGTGATTTGTAGACCACTGAGGGAAAGACTATTTCAGATATTTTTAGGAAAAATACTTAAAAACCTATAGAGCTCAGAAACAAATGCTTATTTTAACCCAAACTGAAAATTTTACTTTGTCGTACTGTTTTCTCCAAAGAAGTGGAAAACATTGTGTTTAAAACCATTTGAAAATAAACATTAGCAAAATACTTGTTAACAGGTGAGTTCACATCTGAGTGAACTAATGTTGTTTTAGTTTTGTTTTGTCTGTTCCTTTGTTTAATGAAACTTATCTTAAACCAAAAAACTGAAAATAAAAAGTGCTAGAAATTTTAATTTGCTATATAATGACTAACTTGAAGTTGACATGAATGGTGTTTCCTTTATAGGTGTGGTGACAGAGAAAAGAACAAACCAATGTGCCTTAACAACATGAAAATAGTCGCAGACCTGAGCAAGATATTTCTACAGAGGCTTTTTCCAGGTCTCCTGATTCCCTGCCCACACCCCACCTCTTATTCAAACCCATATATCACTTAACACTACCTCAATATTTGTTTGATGGTAAATCATGTGTTGCCTTCTAATCATTCATTTTTTTTAGGTGACTGGTAACTATTATTTTTTTAAAAATTTATTTATTTATGCATACAAGAACTGGGGTATAGGCCAGAGGTGTGGGGTGGTGAGAGGATTCACCAGAGACAGACATTGAAGCAGAACAGGCAGATCGACTGAAGTACACTGCTGAGGGGAGCAGCAGGAGAGGCAGGAGAGGTCTGTTGCGCCATGAGGGAACCTCCCTGGCTGGGGTTCGAACTCGTGCTGCAGTAGCTGCTGATAGCTTCATAGTGCTGAGATTTAACCCGTTGCACCACCAGGGAAGCCCTGTTTTTTTTTTATTCCATTAGTATATCACAATTAATATTCTAAAATAACTATTAATTATTGTGTAAGATATTGAATAAATTAAAATTTTAAATTAACATACTTTTAATTTTTAAATTATTTTAATTTTTTTTTATTGAGGTAACATTGGCTCCCAATATTGTATGTGATTTATTCTTTTGTTAAGTGTTCTTTATAAAAAAATGTGTTCTCTGTAAGACTATATGCCTCCTCCTCTTAGGGACAGAGAACACATCTTTCTCATATTTTCCTGTTACTGCATATTTTAATACATGTTTTATGACTGAATGGGAAACAGTTTAACATAAAGCAATCAACCATCAAGCTTTTACTCCCCACCCAGTATAAATTAATTCACAGTCACATCACAAATACACTACCATGTCTGAGAGCAACTCTGTTTTCATTAGGATGGTTGGGATGTCTGAGAACAGAGCTATTAGCCAAAACTGCACACTTGTTTGTTTATGAGTCTTGGCTCAGGGTCAATGATATCTCTGTGTCTCTACTTTTCTTCCTTAGCCCTTTCCTACTGGGTAATTCATCTACTTATTCACACCTTACCTGCAAAATATACTTAGTTCCACAAGAGATAGGTGGAATCATTTCCTATCATTAAATCATTCCTGGAAGAGACTACTTCAAGTCTTTAAGAAAACAGACATTACTTTAAGTAATTCTGAACTATCACCAGGAGTTAAACATTTGAACTGCTGATCGTTCTCTCTCTCAATTTGTTTTTTTTCCATCCAGGTTTTTCAAGATTTCCATGGTTACAATTTAAGGAGCACTTCTATGACCAAGGTGAGTTAGAAACAAGTATGTCTACAGGTCAGGTAAATGGCAATATGGCTGCTATTTTATTTTCCTGAAACTAAATTTGAAATGTTACTGGTATGTGTTTTAACAAAGCATTTATTTTGTACTCTCTTCTGGATATCCAATTGCAGTAGGATATTAAAATACTTTCATTCATCTTAGTAATTAAAATTCTAAATTCAACTCCTACTTCCTCTATTTAATATGGCTTAGAGAAGGGCTTTTTGTTTGGTGTGGTATAGAGAGGTTCTGAGTGAAGTTCTAGATTTTGTTCTAATTCTTGAGGCATTAAAAGCACATGTCTATAAATTTTTTATCAGTGTGTTCAATAAAATAATACAATTAAAAATCCCCATTAGGGCCTCCCTGGTGGCACAACAGGTTAAGTCTCAGCCTATGAAGCTATCCACAGCCACTGCAGCACAGATTCGATACCCGGCCAGGGAGCTTCCCACATAGGGCAGCAGACCTCTCCTGCCTCACCCACTGCTCCCCTCAGCAGTGTACTTCAGTAGATTTGTCTGTTCTGCTCCCACTGTGTCTCTGGTGAATCCTCTTACCACTCCACTCCTCTGGCCTGCACCTCAGTTCTTGTATGCATAAATAAATAAATCTTTAAAAGAAAAATAAAATCCCCATTAAATGACAATGGTATTTAAAGGAAACCTTCACCTTTTACTTTTTAAAACCTATTAGTGGACTTAAGTATAAAGTATATTCTTGCCTGGATTTTCCTTCATTTCCTGTCACCAAATTATCAACAGGCATATTAAAATCTCCTGGGCTACCTCAGTTACTGGGGACACTCAAGTTTGGGTTGAATTCCCTCAAAAATAGCTTGCTAGTCTACATTGTAGCTGGTATAGCTGACTAGCCTTTTCATCTCTCACTCTTCTTTGCTGGGGAGGTGAGGTAGGGGAGGAGGGTTTCATGGAAATGCTGAGGAACTATCTAAGCAAACTGTTCTGGAAAAGAGGACTAAAGGCTTCCCTTAGTTACTTAACCACAGCTTAAATGAGAGTTAATGGAATATATAAGCGCAAAGAAAATTTAGATGTCACACAAAATTACTTTTATGGCTTGAATTCTTTCAAACAACTAAAGATATCAAAGAATTTATGAGTAGGCAGTAGAAATCACAGAATCTGTCAAAATTCCATTTTGAATTCTATCTGTAAAAATGACCAGGGGCTCAGAAGTGAAAAGGTCAGAAGAACAGAAATCTTTCCCAAGCCCTCATTTGCCTTGCCAAGCTATGCTGCCCACACCCCTGATTTTGGGGGGTGACTTACTCTCCTCATCTTCCTCATCAGTGCGACTCAGGGTGTCCTGCGAAGCCTGCTGGGAGGGCTCACTGTCCTGCTCCCAGACGGTGCCCGTGCCCGTATTGGAACGGGACATGGTGGCCAGGCTCAGGCGGTAGGCAGAGGTGGAGGTGCCCACAGTACTGATGGAGGTCTTCCCCTGGTAGGCTAGGGGATGAGAGAGCAGAGGAAACCTGTGGTGAGGATCTTGAAAGAAACAATATTTGTTCAAAAGCCTCCCACTTGTATTTTCAAAGGAAAGGGCAGTTTAACAGTGTGTCCCAGATAAATGATCTTTAAACAAAGTAGCAAGTAAAAGGGGGAATGTTTAAAGGAAAAAGAAGAAGAACTGACTGCAGATGCACTTATGATTGAATAGTTTCCTTGTGGGAGTTGAACACTTCTAGCTATGTAAAATGCTTTGATGTTCCTTCCTCCTCTCTCATACCTGTTCCATTTTGTTTTCCAAGGCTAGTAGCATGCAAATTAATGTTGACCTAAACTGGTTTGTTGAACAAGTTTCTAGCTTGGCAGATTTTATTGCCTGGCACAAGCCAACAGAAGTAATAAGTACATTGTCTGATAAGAATCTCACAATGAAAATTAGAATACATAATCAAAATATTCACATTCTCCTTTTCTGGCAATTACAACTTATAAAATCTATGTTATTTTATAGAGCAGAATATTTGAACGGCACTATGTAGATTCCACCAATATTGTACCTGTCAGTTTTTTTCTCTTTAAAACACTGCAAACAATAATAAAAGCTTTAGAAAGAAACCTCCCCCTCCACCACATATAATTTACTTGTGGGTAATTACTGCCCTCTAATGGCAGATGATTTCTTTTTTTCCTTAGTAATTTGCTGTTACATAATTGTGCAAAGTAGATAGTGTATTTCTAAAGAAAATCTTTTGAATCATGTAAAGAAAGTAACGCCTAACCTGCCAACTCTAATTCAACCTTGTCTCTTCAATTTGTGAGCAGATAAAGGCTTTGTAACCCATCATCCAGACCTGCTTTAACCCCTCACTGTTCTCTCTGTCTGTGGAAGCCGATGCGTGGTTGAATCTCAGTATCATCATTTGTTAAGTGAACTTTTAATTATACACTTTGCAGGTATTTGTGTGGATTAAATGAAGTAGCAGCTATGAAATAATCTATAATCTAATAGATGCTCAATGAACATAACTCCCTTTCTCATGCTCAATAAAGAAATTAAGATAAAAATTTGAATACATTTTCTCCCCATTAAACATTCAACAAATGTCAGGATATCATTTAATAAGGTTAAAAACTAAGCCCCCATTCCTTGCCCAATGGGCAAGTTTGGGAGACTTGCATAGATAAGGGAATTGATAAGGTTACCATGGTTATCGGGCCACAGGACTGGCCTCCTGGACCAGAACAAACAGCCCAGCTAGCTCCAGGAATGCAGGGCCAGGACACGTCCTGTGTCAAACACCAGTGCCAGGCCAGTCATCCCAGCACCTAACTGGTGCAAACTGGCTCCCACATAAGAAAGTCTGCAAAAACAGAGTTTTATAAAAGAGAGCCTCAAATCCTTCTCCTGCATGGAAGTTTATCTCCCATCTTGTCCCCTGCTCCCTTGGAGGGTATTTCAATAAATTCGCCTTTCCTGTGAATTCTTTCACACAGGCCTCTGACCTCACCCCCACCCTAGACCACAAACGCTTGCCTACTGAAATGATGACTAAACAAAATGCTTAGAAAGGAGTAAAATTAAATTCCTATGACACCCTCTTGATTTTTGTTTTGCTATCAGTGATGACAAGGTCAAATCTACTGGGCTACCACGGAGGCTAACCCACCGCGCATACAGCGTGGACTGGGACGGGGCGTTCCTTGCATGGTGGTGTGAGTTCCAGCAATCCACCAACTTCTAAAGACCCTGTGCAGACTTGTGGAATCCCCAGCCCCACCCTTTTTTAATTTTTAAAAATTTTATTATTCATATCTTTTATTGTGTATTCCCTGTAAGTTCCCCACCAACGGTTCACCCGTGAACCGTCACCATAGTCCCTTGTGCTCTTTTCTCCCCTGTTTTGAGCCCTTATCCTCCCCCTCCCTTGCTGAATGTCTCTTTCTTACTTGGTTCCCCTCTATTCCTGTTATAAGTGAGACTATTCGATATTTTTCTCTTTCCTCCTGGCTTATTTCGCTGAGCATGATCCCTTCTAGCTTCATCTACGGTGCTGTGAATTGCATGTGTTTATCTTTTACCATTCAGCATTCAAAAAAGATAAACCGCGCCACCATCCTTTGTTCCTGGGATGCAGTTTGGCGCCATAGTTCTGGGTGAAGCTAGAATGTAGAGTTCGACAGGGAGCCTCTTCCAGGACAAAAGTGTCAATATGAGGCTATCTGCTGAAAACAGCAGGAGACATTATGGCCAGATTAGCACAACCAGCTAATCACCTTGACAGGAAGTTAAGCATAAACAGGAATTAGAGGTTTTGAGGAGTAACAGCTTTGGTGCCCCCCAGGGCAACTGCCCCAATCCCCTCCCTGCTAGCTTGTGTCAGACTATGACGCATCCAATCCACACCCCCAGCTAGCACCTTCCTCCCTACTGCCCACCGTCCCTGAATTAACCCCTTCTAATAAAAGTGGAGACTAGGCCAGGGGAAGGCCTTATATATTTCCAGAGATGTGAGCCTTCAGGCTGCATCTCCAGAGGGGTTGATCCTTCGAGGTGACTTTCTCTATCGTTCACTACTTGGACTCTTGAGTCGTTTCTTTCTTTGTCCCGTGCTGCTTCCAACATTGCCGCACAGTGAGGCGGCAGACTCACCTGATCCACTGTGAACTGCCTCTTTGAGAATTTTCAGTTCACTGTTGAACTCGGCAATGAGGGAGCTCTTGCACAGAGGGCGTGGGATGAAGCGCCGCTCTAGCTGGTCTGCAATGTGCTGTCGGGCGGAAAGCTCTTCATGATTCTCTGCTGGCTGGGCCAGAAGCTGAAAGGCAGACATAGGTTCTCAGTCCTCAACTTTCCACCAGAAAATGGACTAATTGTTGTAGCTACTTCACAGTTGGTTGTGATGAAACAAGGGGAGGCAGATGGAGTTCTTAGGACAGTATTTCAAGCCAGAAGTTCATAATCAATACATTGTTTTGAGTCACTGCCCCAGGAAATCAGGACATTATAAGAACAAAAGAGTAAGTAAGCACTGAAGGTTTCAAAGGAAAAATACATTAACTCTCCCAATATGCTTATCTGCAGTTAGGTCTTAGTTATGCATAGAATAAAGGAGAACATTTTCCAAATCATTCCTTTGGGTCAAAGGTTTTTTTGAGGGGAGATGAGGGTTGCTAAGTGGGAGAGGCCTGGATTTTATAGACTCTAAAGCTCTAACTGTGAAGATACTGTTAACATGAAATGTTATCCTCTGGGATACATTTTTGGGGCTGTTTTTTTATCAAGCATGCCTTTAACAGTTTCTACTAACTAACTCTACAGTGCATCCCATAAGCCCTCCTGTTATATCTGCCTTAATTGCTGGAGGAGACGCTCACACCACACCTTGCACTGGATGAAAGGGCGCAAGAGCACAAAGATGGGGATTCGAGTTCGCACGATGAAGTCCAGGAAGTCCCACAGGGCCAGGCCCCCCACCTTCCGCAGCGCCATCTCCTTCACCTGAAGGCTCAGCCAGTACCACTGGCTTCCCAGCTGCCTCTCAAAACAGACGAGAATCACCTTCAAAGCTTCACACCAGGAAAAAAGAAAAATGAGTTGCATTATGTGTTTAGGAGGAAGCCCTCCCACGTCCAGCTACCTCTCTCCACAACCTTTATGCATTAGAACATTTTCAAAATGCCTAAACTTTCTCCTTCTTTCAGAAAACTTCCATGTATTTCTGAGTGAGAAAGTTATAGTATTGAGACACAAATATGTATAGCAAACATGTTGTGATTTTGATTAGGAGAACACAAATAACTTTCTTAAGTGCATTTAATTACTATTTTGGAAAAGACAGCAAGGTAGCTCATGGATTTGATAGGAAAATGTGTTATAAATATCACATGTGGCTAATATTCTGTGTTCCAAAAGTTTTTCATAGTGACTTTATGGTAATATCAATATATCATTCACCTAAGCTAAAATATGGGTATTTAAAAATATTTTTTCTTTTAAGCATAGAAATAATATACTCTTATTATTAAAAGTAAAATTAAACCATACAGAAATGCACAAAATTAAAAAAATATACTTTCCTTTCCCAAACCCACCCAAACTGTTCCCCAGAGGTAACCAGTATATGTGTTTGAGTATATCTTTCCAGATTAAAAAACTCCATCCTCCCTCTTCAACCCCTCCCCATACTGCATGTCATGTCTATTACTAAACCCTGCTGGATTTCTTTTATGGTATCTCTCTCAGATTCTGATAGTCCTGTCACCATTTGCATTTATTGATTTATCGTTCAGGAAGCAGATTTCCCAAACATTGTGTCAAAACAAATTGGAATATTGTAAATGTGCCAAAGATTATGGTGGGAGCTTCTGCTGCCACCCAGCTCTTCCCACAGGACCTACCCTGGGGGAACTGAGTGGATCCTGGACCTTCTTGATCACATCTCAAGACCTATCTCTGTGTCCTAAAGACACACAGAAATCCAAGTCTCTAAAGCCCTCCAAATTCACTTATACCTTTACCATCGCTAGGGCATTTCTAGGAAAGGACCATGCCATACAACACAAAAGATGTTATAAGATTCTTCCTCCAAACTAATTTTTCACAGTAATCACTCTTCTCCTTTCCTCCCACTCAACTAATAAAATATACAAACAAACAAAAGAACAGAAAGCAATTCTCCTTTCCTTAGCCTGACCCTGAGATACTTCAATTGTTATGTGCCTATTGGCCTTCTTTGGGTTTCTGCCATTTTGCTTTCCATCCTCACCTCCATCAGCCCAACACACAAGCAATGCATCAAAGGGCTTAAGAGCAGTGACTTTGATGTCACAGGAATTGGTTTCAGTTACTTTTAAATTAATTAATTAACTTTTAATTGAGGTAATATTTGGATATCCTCATTAGGTATCGCCACTGTAGGGCACCTACCACTAAATCACCCACAGTTCATGTCCATTGTGCTTCCTTCCTTCCTTTGTTCTTACCCCTCTCCTCACCTCCTTCCTCTGGATGCTTCCATTCAGTAATCAGCAATGAAGGGATGGTTTTTAAACTTGTTTTTACCTGACACTTAGTTTAGTTACTCTATATGCCACATATTAGTGATGTTACAAGGCTTGAATTTGAAATTTGGCTCTGCCACTTACTGATTTTGTGACTTTTGCTTAGTTACTTAACTTTTATGGGCCTTAGAGTTTTTGCCCCTAAAATGAAAACATTTCCTTCTTTAAACTATAAGGATTCAATGTGATGAGACTATCAAGTACAGAAAACCCTTCCTAGTGAAGTAGGAAATTGCTTTCTAGATCAAGTTCTTTGAAAATATTTTTGGAGTCAAGGCAGAACATAGCTAAATAGTACCTATGTGGAACCATAGACACGCACATGTGCATCCACGGACAAAGAGAGAGGTAGAACACCCACCCAAGTACGCAGCTTGGCTGGTGGACTCTGCCAGTCCTTCCCTGCGCAAGTCTTTCCCTGCATCCCCCGGGGTGGAGCAGTGGGCGGGCGAGCTC
The DNA here is from genome assembly GCA_004024925.1 of Scalopus aquaticus. Classification (NCBI taxonomy): domain Eukaryota; kingdom Metazoa; phylum Chordata; class Mammalia; order Eulipotyphla; family Talpidae; genus Scalopus; species Scalopus aquaticus. Next base: position 208,614 of record PVIJ01000429.1, read on the forward strand.
TCCAACATGAAGTTCTTGCTCCTGGACGTGCTGATGATCCGAGGGGGCAGGAGCACATTAATAACTGTCTGCAGCAGCAGCTGAACCTCAGGTTGCTCCAGCCATGGGCTATCTGAGGGGCAGAGTGTGGACAAGGGAAGCAGAGAGAAAAGTCGCAAGGAAGACTTTGCACATTAGTCACCAACAAACTCAGCTCTTTCCAATGCCAAACTAGAACACCCTAGAAATGCGGGTGCTTCCCCACCAAGTACAGTTTCTCCTATGGACAGAAAGTGTTCCTTGTACCTGGTGTTTTCTCTGAAGTTGGCACCCAGGGATCATGCTCTTAGCCAAATCTCCCGCTTACCATTTCAATCTGCTTTCTTTTTTTCTGCTCACACACTTATAATGTACTGTTCTTACATTCGAGACATACTTTTCCTAAAGGAAAAAATCCCCTGAGAAAGAAAAGTAATGAAAATATACTGGAATGGAATGACTGTGTAAGGATTTATGCTAAACCTGGCAGCAGGTTTTTAAAACCTATTCAATGATCAATCCGCATCATACCGAACTTTAATTAACACCAGTTTCTTAATTGAAGCAATGTTTTCCTGACTTTGGCTGCACTGAAATGATTTTCTTTAGGATGTCTCGTCTAAGAAGTGGAGCAGAGAAATTCTGGACCCAGGTTAGCTAAACTGAAAAGAAAGGAAAAGTTGACTTCCTAAGGTAGTCCTATTTAAATTATTCAGATTGGCTTCACTGATGGACTTCATGGAGAAAAGAAAAAAGAATAACAGCCTGACTTTCAAGAAAACACAACCACAATGATAAATTCCCTTTAGTTAAATTAATCAGACCTTTGCTTCCAGATCCTACTGTGAGCACAAATGGGATGAGCAGATTTAAAAGCATCCCCTCCCTTCGCTCTTGGTTGGTGAATGGGGAGATCACATGGCTTAAGGGGAAATCTTCTTTTAAAGCCTGTGCAGTAATGATAGAAAAAAAAGATTAATTGACCCCCATACCCATTCAGAATGTTTTACACAGCAGGATGGAGACGGTGACTCCCTGCTGGCTGCTCCTGTGAACTATGATTTGATTTGTTACCTGGGCAGCATGCAAGTTTCACTCAAAACTGGTACTTTACCATTTGCTTGACATAATTGAGAGCTACATACCTAAAAGACAGTAACATCTTGGATATTAAAGGACATGTTATAATTTGCATGGATTGAACAAAAACAACATTTCCTCATTCATTTTCACCAGGTGTCCACCAAGAATTGTTCTAAAGGCAAGAAAATGAAGAAAGTGCCACCTGCTCCATTTGGGAGTTATTTAAAAGTTCTTTGAGGGGCCACCTTGGTGGCCAAGGGGTTAAGTCTCTGCACTATCACTGCAATGGCCAGCCTGAGTTCATCCCTGGCCAGGGAGCTGACCCACTCTTGTCGCAGCAGACCTTGCCTGTCTCCCCGCTGCTCCCTTTAGCAGTGTATTTCAGTTAATTTGCCTGCTCTGCTCCCCACTCTGTCTCTGGTGAATCTTCACACCCCCTACCCCACCTCTGGCCTACACCCCAGTGCTTCTATACAAAAATAAATAAATAAAAATCTTTAAAAAAACGTCCTTTGACTCCTACATAAGGCCTTCTCCAAGCTAGAAAGCAATAAGCAATAGAGAAAGAAAGAAATGATCTCTGCACACAGGTTATTGAGATATATCCCTTTCACATGGTAGTCTCAGTGCTTCTTAATCTCTATTCTGTCATCTAACCATTCTCTAGATGATGGAACTTCAACCTTGATTGACAGATGATGGATGAGTCTATTATTTATTTACATGGATTGCATATTTCTTGCTAGTTACAGAGCTTTCTGATGATTCGCCACTCCCTAAAATTTGGTGACACACAGAAATAGGCAGGGGAATTGCATTCTGTACTTTTTGCACTGGCAATGATTATTTAAGACAGAAAACAAGAGGCAAAATATTAAAAAGGCACCCATGATAATCAACCCACAATCACTAAAGAAAATTAAGATATTCAAAGTCTAGTATTAACATTGGGAAGAATTTTATATTGCAACTTCTGCAAATAATTTAAAACCAGACTTTGAATATTGTTCTCTTTTAATTAACAATTGTGAGCTGACCATGTGAACCCTTATTTCCCAAAGTATTTGCACACATTGTAAATGAGTGAAGTGGTTCCTAAGTTTGTGGCATGACTAAATGACTCTGCTATTTTTGAGATCTCAAGAAGAATTACAGAAGCACAACTTAGGGCCAAGCTCAGGGCTGAAGCTCCAAACCTATAAAAGTTTGGAGATGTTTATACTTTTTGTTTCACAGATTTTGCCCAGCCTTTGCAGAAAAAAAGGAGACCACCATGATTTGGTGCCTCAACCAGCAACTTAATGAGCGTGACAAACAGGTAACGCAGTCACACCTGTATCTGCAATGCTACAAGCCGGACAACAGCTGTGCTGAAGGGCAGAGGTGGTGAGAGATAAGGGCTGAGATGAAGAAGGGGTAATCCATCAGCAACACTGGAAGGTCCTACCACTCCCATCACCTGAAATACAAACAGAGCACATGACCAGCCTTGACTATTGCAATTTCATGCAACCATAGAATGGGAGTCTCATTCAATAGTAATAATAATAATAATGATAATAATAATAGTAGTAATAATAATAATAGTAATTTGAAGGTTGGGCATGTTATTTTTCAATCTATTCTTGTTGCCTTCTTCTGAAGGCATGTAATGTCTGGAGTCAGATCGAATATTACACTGGATTCAGTCAAGGTTTTGTAGAATGTTGTTTATAGCTAACTATGTAAATAATGAGAGATGAGCCAAAAACTATTCTAATCAGGAGACTGAACATACTTACTTGTGGATTCAAAGGAATGCAGTCAACATTCTTTGATGGAGCAAATACTGAGGACAATGGTGATGGCAACAGCTTTATTTGCACTAGGCATTCCAGCTACAGATCTATTGCTCAACTAGTTAAGCAGCAGATCCTATTCAATGCAATGCTTTAACATGGTTTCCACATCGTACAAAACCTTGTCAGGACCAGACTCTAGATATTACGTAAATGATCAAAAAAATTTTTCTTCACATCAGTCCTAGACTGCCCAACTTGTAGTGTCATTTTGTACTATAAAAGAAAAAAATCCTTTTGCATTTTAAACTCCTTCACACCCGACTACTCAATTCTAGCCAATTAATTGCAGTCTCCACCACCCCACTCTCCAACTGGCAGCCCTCAACTCTCAGCGCAACTTAAGAGGTGAATTGTCAAAGTAGTGCGTGGGAAGCAGCACACCAAAATCCCACCTGCGTAGGGATGGGCCCCTGTATCTCCCCACGCACCACCTTGAAATGTACCTCACTATTTTCAGTGTCACCTGAGCCGTCTGCTTTCATGGGAAGGTAGGGGCACAAAGTGGTTGACCTGTAAATCTTCAATTCAGAGAAGTCAATAGCAGAGTTAAGTTTTGCAAAGTTTCATAAGATTGCCACTTGGCTACTCACCAGATTGACACAGACATTGATCAGTGACCTAAGGTGAGGCAGGAAGGATATGATTGGCTGCCTCTGAAGTGTCAAACAAACCCCTTCAATCAAATTGCTGGCAGGCTCCCACTCAACCTGTCGCCTGGAATACAATATAGGAGCCATTAGCGGCGTGGCTCCCTTCTGGAGACAGTCTGAAACAAGTGAACGAGACAGTGATTCTGACACCATCTAAGACAGGATGGGTGTCTGAGACGACAAAGTGCTTCACACGGGATGAAGATTACCCATGTTGTTCCAAAAGCACAGAGCACACTGGGAAGGGAAGAAGATACTGAAAACGTGGCAGAGGCCCTCCTGCCCCACTCGACTAATGAGACAAAATCTATTGAAGAAAAAACAGAGATGATGAATGGGTTGCATTTTAAGTTCCCTGGTTTTAGTATGAGAGAGGGTTAAGGCTATCGTTTTAGGAAATCAATGGCAGGGGTAATTACTCTTCATAAAACTATTCTTATCCCAGCCTGTGTCTCTGAAATCTATTTATCAGACTCCAGTTGATCTCATCAGCTTTTACACCAGGCCACATAAGGCTTAACTCCTGCCCAAAAGATCACATTAGAAGAAAATAGACTATTTAAAAAGTGTTCTTCCTTGCCCTCCTGATGATATTTTGAGCTACTTTCCATGGTAATATAAGTAGTGGTGTATATAACCCAGTTAGATGAATATGGGATTTTCTGTAATAAAAGTCAGTCTAGTCTAAATAAAAGCAATGGTCTCAGTACTCAAAGACGGATGCTTGTGCCTCCAAAATAGATTGAGCTGTACTGACAACACTATTCTAAATATTACCCTAAAAATAACTTTTAAATGTATATTTCCTACCAAAATGAAGTATCTAAAGTGACAAGATGAGGATTTTCATAAATGGAGATATATTGACATCACTGAGGCCCAAGGAACTCAAGTCCAGCCAACATTCCTCTTGTTGAATTGAGATCACCTGAAGAAATTACACTCATGGCAACCCCAATTCACAACAGGAACCCCAAGAAAACTGCCTATACTTGACCAAGTCTACACATTGATTCAGAAATCTACTTTACAGAAGATGATGTTCTTTGCAGAGGGCATAATTATACGACAGATGAGTCAGCCTAGGATATGCTCAACATCTTTAGGTACAAAGCCACTTAAGGACTTGTTTTGGCACACACACTTTTGTAAGACTTGTAAGATTGTGGCTGGCCATTTGTCAATGGGCACAAATGTTCCATTTGGAGCACTATAGGAAATAGGGGTGCTTTAAGGGCAAGCCATCATGCCACTGAAACAACTAACCTTCAAACGATGTAGAGGCATTTATCATCATGGCTTAAAGGGGGATAGGAACAAACTGTCAATTCTTAGAATGAAATCTAGCTCTTTTTTTTGTAAATTCAGCAAATCATGATGAATGAATAAATAACACAGGCTAAACCCTGGAGAAGAGCTGACAAATTCAACACTAAATGTTATACATTCTTGAGTAAGAGTCACATTAATTTGGGGTTTAGTTTAAAAGGACAGAATATGATCTCAGTAACCCAACCTTGAACTTTCCAAATTAGCCTGTTTACTGATATTTATCAATTGGACTCACTATGATGCACTCACTATGGCTACCTGTCTCCACACTGAGTGCAGATCTCCAGGTAGATTGGCTCAGAGGCATCCCAGGCTCACAGGGAGGCTTCCAATGGGTAGTGCAGGTGACTGAGCAGAAAGAAAGTGGGACTAATGCTCATTTAGTACCATGTGAATTAGGTAAAAAAAATGAAAATGACCTATTTATCAATCTCGTGTTCGTTTTAGCTGTTGCATGGTTGATTATCATAAAGCTTGGCATTTCTCTTAACTGGTACCTAAAATACTACACTGAATATAGGAATTTAGGATTTTTTGAACATATTGGTTTTTCTTCTCACCTTCATTTTTTATTGCTAAGGAATAGCGTTCCTATCTCAAAAGGAGTTGAAGGATATCGTTGAATTTCTTAAGTGTCAGATAAAGAATGTCATAACTAAGGAATGAATAGATTTTTCAGAATAAAAAAACACATTTTTCAAAAATGTTATTCCCTCCAAGCCCCTGCTACTACTCATTCATATACCCGATTAGCTATGCTCATCCTCCAACAGAAAACTTTCAAGTGCCCATTGATACACTACCTTAAAATATGACAAACCCTAACTGGGAGGCTTGCAATATCAACATCTGACAGGAGGCCTTCTCACCTCAAAGTAGGCATTTTATGAATTTTGTTGAACATTCTATCCAATCTCTTTAAAATGAGGATAAGGGCTGGCCTCACTGCCTCAGCTGTCCAGTCTGTAATGGGTAGCATCTCCATAATGTAGCGCCGGAGCCCACGGCTCTCCATTGTCTGGGTATCGTATGGTGCCAGCTTCAGAAGTGAGTGTGCAATTTCTGCCAATCTATATTTTTTTTAAAAAAGAGAGTAAGTTTAGAATGCCACGGTGGGGATTTTCCCACATAGCGTCATGCTAATGACCTTCCATACAGCACACCAACACCCTCAACGAAGAACATTTTTCCCACATCTTCCATCCCCCAACTCCTCTTGCAAATGCCAAATGCATGCATATTAACACAGAATCCAAGAGTATTCTAGCAAGTGAACATAAATAGAATCTGTCGAGGAAACTAAAACTGAGAGTTTAAGGGTAGATCAAACACACCTAGAGAACGTTATTTTGAGGATAGCTACATATACATACATGCACACACACATATGCATACACACATTTGGTATATGTATATACACACAGAGATATGTATACACATACATCTACAGATATAAGTATACATGTATATGCGTATAAAAGGGAAACTAAACTTTAATTTACAATAAAATCACTAGTAACGATTGTCCAAATGAGCTTCATGGCTTCATGGCTTCGTCATTACCCATAGCCAAAGTCAAAGAAACTCAATAAAAAGTGGTTTGATTGTTACTGAAGTGTTCAAACTCATTTCCAATTCTCTCCCTCAAAGCCACTGCCTCTCTTTTTGCCTTATATGTGGATCTTCCTACTCTACTTTATTCTTTCCATTAGAAATCAAACATTCACTTGGAAATTGTGGTGTATCTATAAAGCTTAAGTAGATCAGATTAGAGTTGGATTCTAGCCTTTCAGAAATACACTTCCTTTTCTACCTTTGCATAAGTTTGAAAGTTTCCAAAATGTTAGTCAGCAGTGCACAGATGTTTGGGTTCTACCCTTGCAGATTCTTATTCTTTAAGTCTTAGGTGGAATCTGGGAAATGATCATTTTAATTACTACTTTCTGTTGTCTTTTTGAATGTCAGAGGAATTAGTGAGAGGTCCATCCAACCTGTGGAACCTAGATCCCTATAGGCGTATAAAGATGTCTTCGGTAAATAACTTGGCAAAACTGATCAATTTACTGATTATTGACTTTATTTCTTAGTATTTATTATATATATATATTTTATATATAACATATATATTATATAATATATATTATATATTTTTTTGTATTTTATTTATTTATTTATTTTTCTAAAACTAGTCTTGGAAAAATATAGAAAGTGCTAATGAGAGAGAATGAGAGGCCAGAATGTGTAGAGAACAGACTCTTTCTCTTCCAGGCTAATCCCATATTTTTTGAATTGTTGGCACGTGCCAGAGTTTCACATGTGTTCACACTCCCCAATGTGTGGTGATTTCACACATTGAGAATTTCAGTTCCTACTGGGACAGGCAGGCCACTAGGAGTGACAAGATCCTGTGGACTCAGTTGGTTAGCCTGGATGGCATCGGTTTGGGTTCCTCCCGCCTTTTTAAATCCCTAACTATTCTACACTAGGACTGCTACTCAATAACGGGAAGGGGTTACAGATAAAGTGACATCAGAAATAGACACCTCAATTTTTTGAAGCAAATTTGCCTTGGTAAACTCATGAGGATGATATTCTTAGTAGAATCTCAGGGTTGAAAGACAACTTTGTATGCCCAGAGGTAGCCAGGTTCCACAGGTTGTACTTCTCTCTAACTCCTCTGACATTCAAAAAGCCAACTGAAAGTAGTAATTAAAACGATCATTTCCTAGGTTCCACCTAAGGCTTAAGGAATAAGAATCTGCAAGGGTAGGGCCCAAACATCTGTGCACTTCTGACTAATATTTTGGAAACTTTCAAACTTATACAAAGGTAGAGAGGGAAGTATATAATGAACATCCCATGTATCCATCACCCATATTCAGCATTTTAAAAATAATTATTATTTTAAAAGATTTATTTATTTATGCATACAAGAGCTGGGGTATAGACCAGAGGTGTGGGCTGGTGAGAGGGTTCACCAGAGACAGAGTGGGGAGCAGAACAGGCAGATTGACTGAAATACACAGCTGAGGGGAGCAGTGGGCAAGACAGGAGAGGTCTGCTGTGCCATGTGGGAATCTCCCTGACTGGGGATAGAGCTCGTTCTCCAGTAGATGCTGATATCTTCATAGGCTGAGACTTAACCCCTTGCGCCACCAGGGAGGCCCATATTCAACGATTATTAACTCATGGCTACTCTTGCTTCATTTACATCCCTAGTTACTCCCCTTCACCCCACCTTGGGCTATTTTGTGATAAATTACAAATATGATAATTTTATCCACACCTATTTCAGTATAGCCCTAAAGTTAAGGACTAAAAAAAAAAAAAACCATAATACAATTATGACAGTTACCAGTTTAAAATAATTGTTCTTTAAATAAAAAAATTAAAAACAAATCTGGATAAAATAAGGTGAAATTTCGATTGGCTGATATATCTCTTAGGACTTTCAAAGAGTAGATTTCCCCCCTTCAGCTTGTTTCTGATGTTTCTGAACTTATTTGGTGAAACAAATGAGCTGTTTGTGCTGTAGTGCTTCCTCCACTCTGGATTTTGCTGATTAAATCTCTGTGGCAATTGGTCGTGAGATGTAGGATTTAGATGAGATTAGGTTTTTACGATTACTACCTGAATTTCTCCAATGCTTGGTCATGTCACAAAATGAATTTGCTTTGAGCATAAAGAAAAAAAAATTCCTTTAATGTAGTCTTTACTATCACATGAATAATGTTTTGGTAAAAAACATTCTTATGTCTCTTCCCCACTGAAAACATAAGAGGCTTTCCCATTGTGAGGAAGAGGGAGAATGGAAGAGCTGGAGAAAGTTAGAAAGAGTTGGAGAAAGATATACAGACAGAGAATTTGCAGAATTCCTATTCTGCTGCTTTGGCAGCTCTGAGATGAGCAAATGAGGCAATAAATTTCCTTAAGGTGGACTCCATCTAATAAAGAATATTTTTCCTAAGAGGCCGGCAGTCAACCATATATTCTGCAAATGCAGGAATACAGATTGTTTCAACACAGCTTCTCGGCTCTTTGGTTTGAATCAAATACTTGCAAATATCTCTTATCTTTTTATCATTCCATTTTTCTTTTTTATTAACTGTGAGTGAGTCTATCCATTCTTATCACTTTAAATGCTGTCAATGTACCCACAATTCCAAAATTTATATATCTATTTCTGACTTCTACAAATAACCAAATAGGTACATCATTTATAAAGAAAACCTTAATTATATGATGTAGGGTCAAAGTACAGGGATCTATCCTTACTCAGCAACAGAGTATCTCTGTTTGGCTGGAGATCATTACAGGCCCATGTTTATCAAAAGCTTGTTGTGAGAAATTGCATAAACAGAGAGCATGTAGTCTAAATAGTCCCTGGTTTCCTTGTCTACCTTACCGCGGATTCAGTCCATGACATAGCTATACTGCTAAATGGTTATCCTGGCTCTAGATCAGTTCTTCTTGCTGAATTGGGCTGTGATGTACTTTGCAGTGTCAGAACCCACAGGCACTCTCCTGGAAACTGGCACTTTATTCAGTAGGGAGACATTGTTGAGGACTCATTCACACACTACTCTTGACCATCACCATCCAGGAGACACTGCTTTGTATTTGTGTTCTAAAACATGCAGTGTTTTAACAAAGAACTAGCTTCTTATTTCACTGACACTTGGATTTTGTTAACAATGACTTGCCCATCTTCTTTTTTGATAATTAAGAATCTCAAAGTCAAATCATGGTTCATAAATAATACCTAATATGATAAAACCTTATCAATTTCCTGTGTTAATCTTATCCTAAATATAATTATCTTTCTGCCCATTTTTCACATTATTCTGACCTTCTAATTTGTATCTTCTTTCTTTATACCATCTAATTTTCTAAGTTATCTCAATTCTTTGGAAAATGATAAACACACACAATATATATAGTACTTGAAATGCCACATTACAGATTTTTTTCTTAAATATGGCTCTTGTTTTGTACTGTGATTATGTTGAGGACCAGGAATTTGCTTTATGTACCCAATGCCAAGCATAGTATTTGAATCATTCTCCTTTACATTTGCATTTAATGAACTGTAGGTCTGCGCTAGGCACTGACCTAAGTCATTTGCAATATTTTCCTTTAATCTTTAATAGGGTTTGACCTCAAGAGGGCTCTCCAGGCCTCTCTGACTCATGTTTGCCATGCTCCAAATGCCTTAAGGAGTGTAGGTCCAAATGGTCAAGTAATGGGACAGTAATGAAATCATCATGACCTCTCTGTTTCTCTCTCTCTCCCCTCCCCCATGCCCCCCTTCTCTTCCTCCTTCCATTGCCTCTCTCCTTCGCTTTCATCCATCATTTAATAATCTTTTCCCTTTTCTCCCACAAAATGACTGTGTGTAGTAGTGATTCTCTGACTCTGGGAATGTGAAGTTGTTCCATTCACAAAATTACTTAGGTCATCAGTCATGATCAGCAGGAAAGGAAAGGATGAAGTGAATGGAGCACTGAGTTGCTATGGCAACAGAATCTTGCCACTCCAACTGTCCTCCCCTTTCCCAGAGTAGGAACTAAAAATTCTCAGTGTGAAATCACCACACAAGGGGGAGTGTGAACACATGTGAAGCTCTGGCTTTTCCAGAAATGGGTGTGTGCCAAGTCAGAGAATATGGGATTAGCCTGGAAGAGAAAGAGCCTGTGTTCTCCTCACATTCTGGCCACCTCTCATTTTCCCTTATTAGAACCTTCTAAAATTTTCCAAGGTAAACTTAAGAAATGTCAATGATCACTAAATTGATCTGTTCTTGCTAAATTGCTGTTATTTCTGAAAGGCGAGATCCAACTCTGCTTTGTTTTATACATATACTAAAATTTCCAAATGAATATTTAATTACTAGTGGAATTTTCCTTTCAAGGAAATGTTTATAACTCTTTAAAAACTGTTACAAATATAAGTAGAGGATCCTATGGAATCATATTCCCTTTAAGAATTTGAAAATACAAACACAGTCTTTATGATCTGAGTAACAAGTGAGATGGCATTTCCACAAGAAGAAGGAAATGTGTGTGCACTATGTGCAATTTGTGGGTTTTTTTCCTGGAACCCTGGAGTAAAAACTTTTAAATGATGCTGACCTCATACAATTCAGAATTTTTACTAAAGCACTTTTTTGAAATGTGGTAAGGTGTTCACATACTGTTTATGTAAAGGGGATCTGAGTCTTAAGCAACATGTGACTCAGATCAAAACCACAGCTTCTCAGCAAGACTCTTAGGTCAAGGAAGGGCAGACAACACCTTGTCACGAATGTAGCAGTGCATTTTTCATGTAAAATTAACAAAGAGCAAATATTGGGTTCTGGTTAAAGATTAGAATCTGAACAGTAAGTAGTACTTGGGAGAAAGAGATGTTTCTAAGAATTCAGGTGATGAAATTTCCCTTTCACTTTTTTATTGAGGAGCAAATACATAGACTATGCTTTTCTGTCTCTGTGAACATTTTCCACTGACCACCCTGAGGTCCTTTTTGATGGACATGACAGTTTTTCCAGAGGCCCCTGGAGGATACGAATCCAGGCCACAGGAAACAGAATTCTTAGCATCTCAAGTTTGTATACCAATACAAACACACACACGCACGCACGCACGCACGCACGCATGCACACACACACACGCACACACGACCAAAGCCACATCCACACTCGGAGCAGGGGCAGCAGGTACCGCATGTGGGACTTGACGTCGAGCAACTCCAGAGCAGTGACCCGCGGCTCTCCGGCCAGGTTTTGCAAGATCTTCAGTCGTGGCCCACAGTGTTTGTAGAACTCAGTGCAAATATTCAGCAGTGACTCCCGTGGCCTTCTGAACTCCTCCCGAGCAATTCGCTCATCTAGTTCCTCTCTGGGAAGGCCTTGCCCTTCCTCCAGTAAATGAAGGTTTTCCCTGGGGAATTACAGAAGGTTAACTGGGAGTTTGAGAAGGTGTGTGAGGGGCAACTCTCAGGGGAGGGTATCCACTAAAGAAAAAGATGATTTCTTACATGTAAGTTAATAAGTCAGTTGGGTGGAGACTAGAAGAATCTCATCTAAAGGGTAAAAAATTTTATCACCCTAGAAGAAATTGGCACCCCAAACTGTGGTAACTTTACATTAACTTTCTGAGGATTTACCCAGAAACAGTTAATTAAATGAAGTCTAATGAAACCATAACCCAACTCAAAAGGCAATTATCACAAAGTATCAAAATTATTGTGAAATTAGGGCCGTCTTTCTGTACCTGATAAAGTGCAGTTTGGCGCCTTGTTCCTGGTACCTGAAGTGAGAAAAACCATGTGCATAACCATCCGAATAAAGACGGGCTGTGTGATGAGGCTTTTCTTATGGAAACCCTGGAAGCTATAGTGTTTAATAAGCACACAAAGACTAATCCTGAAATATAAAATCTGTCTCTTTCATTTGCCTACCACATATGTTACACTTATAATTGCTGTGAAAGCCATTTAATTACTATATAATTTGTTTTATTTTTAATAGAAATATATATAATGAGCAGGGTATTAACTTTATATAAGTAATGAAACATACTTAAGAATATGCTTCAGAAAGAGTAGAAAATTTTGTTTCTCCTTAAGTTTTTCCTGCTAATTGCTCCATACTCAGAATAAAGAACTTGCTTGCAAGCTGCTTTTGGGTTTTCTCTATCTTAACTTCTCCTTGGAGGAAGAAACTAAACTTTTTGCCCGTGTTAGAATATTTAGAGGTTATCACAGAAAGAATGAAGCAGGTAAAGTAACTAATACAGCAAGTACCTGAGTTATACCCAAAGAGGAAAGGAGATTAAATCAACAACTAACTATGAAGGCATCATTTAAGAACTTAATCAAAGTTCATATGAAATGTTTACAGAAAATTTGTTGAAATGAAGTCACTTCTGCTACCACTTCCTGATTATTATTTCACTGGTCTTTTTCTTGGAGACAAATGAAACAACACTGGAATAATACAAAAACTTCCCAAGAGCCAGAAAACATCTTGCACGTTCATGCAAACAAACTGACAGATACCAGTTTATGAAGGTGGCCTGGGTTTCTTTTTGACAGTTCCAAAAGAAGCCTGGGTAGTTCTCGTAACTCTAAACTCTCATTTTTTTTCTTTTTTGGAGATTTCCACACTCAGTATTGACTGTGTTCACAACTCTTCACATTCCCAACAGCTGAGAGGCAGGTTGTAGGAAACTGAGAGGCCACAGAAGACTGAGACCAGTGAATTACCTGGTGTTTACCCCGGACGACATGGTGTGATTGGCGGTGGTGGTTCCTTTGTGACCTTGGTCACACCTGCTCATCTGTGGGGCTGTCATAGGCCTGCAACAAAGACAGTAACCACCGTAACAAAACAGCCACAGAAGTAGAAACATGAATGTGATCCTCAAGTTCTTGAAGCTCACAAAAGTTTTAAAAGCTGAAGAAAACAGACTGTCTAGCTTTGGGCTTTTCTGCCACATTCTGTCACTGTTTCTGTTCTAGGGACACACCAGCTCTTTAAAGACAGAGGCTTTCCTCTGGCTAGAGAGATTCCAAACATGAGAAGGACTCAAGGTGCCATTGCTTGCTGGACAATAGAGGGACCAGGGAAAGGGAGCAGAGGTGCTTTCTAAAAGCAGAGCAGGTCCCTGATCTAACGTGGCATGGTGCCGATACAATCCCCAAAGTGGATTTCCCCTTGAAGTCTTTAACAAAAATTGAATGATGTCTTGATTTTGTCTTTGTGAGAACTTGAGTAGAGAAATCAGCTAAGTCAGCCTGGACTTCTGTGCCAGAGAACTATTAGATAATGTGTTTTGTTGAAGTCTCTAAGCTTATTGTAATGCATGTTACAAAAATAGAAAACAAATACACATGTAATATATTTATTTATTTATTACTACTTATATAATTAGTTTTCTAAGAAAAATAAAAATTAGGAGGATGGAAGTGAAACAGAATTCTTTATGTCTTCTTTTTGTAAAAAATTTGAGGATAATTTTGTTTTAAATAAGTATCATTAACTAATGAAAGTAGTTCTACTCTACAAAAAGAATATTAAATGCACTGAAATATTTAAATGCCAGAACCCTATCCAGGAATCTTTGTGGAATTTGGGGTAAATTGATTTTAGTTAAATTAATTGGCTTAAGGAAGAGAATCTCATGGAGGAAAGCATCAGTATGGGAAATATGAGGAGAAATAGTCAAAGGTGCACTTGGGGAAATAGACCGCTACAGTTGCAGGAAGGAATGACTGATATAACTAGAGGGGTGAGGAGGAACAGTGCAAGTCTGATAGTTCTGTGTAAGGTGTTCTTCCTCCTAGGACTTCAGTGAAACCACTGGCAAAGCACTGGACTCCTTCCCATTGGAAGAGACAGTCTGTCATGGCACCCTGTCTCACCGCTACCTGTTTCCTTAGCTCGGGTCCCTGTGAGCACTTCAGCAATGATGGGCTCCTCAAGGCTTTGGGGCTACATTCAGCTTGCCTAGGTAGGCCATAGAGATCATGATTAGAAACTAAATAAATATTGACTTAATAACAATCTTAATTCCTCGCTCACTTTCGGTGCATGCATAAAAGCTCACCCTGGACTGAGGGATATCAAGCAGCCCTTTCATCAACAGAGCTAGATGAGTGCGGTGAGTTGGTGCCTTTTAGTGTAGAGAATATTAGGCTAAGGATATGAACAAAGCAGGAAGAAGGATTCCCCACCTCCACCAGGGGAAGAACACCTCCTTCCAGCTAATTTAGATAGGGATGGAGAACTGTCTGTATGCTTTCCTGCCTTCACCTTCGCCACGCTTGTTGCTCCGTGTCCCCTGTCTCCTCCCAGCCAGGCCCTTTCCCCCCATGGTGGATTAAGCCCTTCTGCTTCTGCACCCAGGAATCTTGTGAGTAGACTATGGTTTTGGTCTTCTTTTAGGAACTAGCACTGGTGTCAATTTACCTTTCCATTCCAAATCTCTCAGTCTTCTTTCAGCACTATTGAATCATATCCCACAGAAAATCTGGATTGTAATAAACTTCTACAGTTTATGTTTGTTATGTAGTTTCTGAGGCTTCAGTTAAAAGACTCTTCACAAACAGTAAAATTATAAATGAATGCTTAATTGGAATTGTAGACATTATACGTTTCATAAAATAATATAAAAGCCAATAAAAATGTGGGTCACATTTTCACATATACTAACTGGCCCTTTTACAAAAGATTTGCTTAACCACTGCCTTAAAGCTGCTGTTGAAAATCAGCAAGCTATATGCAAATAGGTGTTTAACAATCATGGTAGAGTTATTATTACTGTTGTTGTTATTATTGTTCAGATTCTATCTTTATCAAAAAAACTTAAGAAATATTTGCAGTTTTAAGGCATAAATAGCTGAGTTTGGGGAAATACCTATAAATAAAGATTGTAGAGATTTTAGTCATTACATTTTTTTCCCCATCTTTTTGGCAAATACATGCAGTTTATTTAAGACTGTGGCTTTCTGCTGATGGGATTACCTGGTGAGGACCTCC
Source organism: Scalopus aquaticus (assembly GCA_004024925.1). Taxonomy (NCBI): domain Eukaryota; kingdom Metazoa; phylum Chordata; class Mammalia; order Eulipotyphla; family Talpidae; genus Scalopus; species Scalopus aquaticus. The sequence continues at coordinate 224,078 of PVIJ01000429.1, forward strand.
ACGCTGTATAAGAGGGCCTGCAGGGAAGTTGCAAGAGCAGCCGTGGCGGCGATCTCCTCCCGGGCTGCAGGCACAGTCTCCACTTGTGATGTTTGCCTCTTTAGCTTTTGTAGGTAACAGGGGACCAAAGCCTCCAAGACCATCAGCATCTGAAGACTTTAATCAATGGAAAGAAAACCAAGTTCCATTTCCTATTTTACTTCTGTTGGCTGTGTCAGAGTTAGGAGCATGGAGAAGCAAGAAGTCTCTAGACAGACAATGAATTCTGAATCCCCTTCCCATCTCACCCAAGTTGAGAGTAATCAAAACTACTAGAAACACTGACCAACATTAATATTATCAAGTGCTCAGTAAAAGATGATGAGATCCTGGCTTTTAGCAAGCATAAGCTCTGTTCAGGGAAATGAGCATATATACAAGTGGTTTCAAGAACAACAGAGTGATTAGAGGTGGATTTATACAGTCCATCCAGAGAAACAGGCCTCAGAATTAACAACAAAGCTTCCATTCATGAATTTGCTGAGAGTGATTTTCCAGCGGAAAGGAATGTGAGACAAGATGAAACGCTTCCCTGGAAGGGTGGCTGCCTAAAGCTTGAGCAAGTTTATTGCAAGAGTCTGTGAAAAGCCATTGTGATGCAGCAGGTCTGAAAATACCTGCTTTCCAGGGTGGATTTAGTATTGGAATATAAGCAACATCCTCTCAAAGAAGAGGTGGAAATCAAACAGTTATTATACGGGTAGATTGTCCCCTTCTAAACTATAAATGCATTGCGTCAACATCGATCATTTGTTGGGAGATTTCCCCAATTAAGGTCAAGTTTCCAAGCTGTAGATTCTCAGAGACAGTGATTGGTATCAAGTTCCATTCTCCTTCCCACAATTGATACCCATAAGTCTCTGCCTTGGTTTTAATGAATACTGAGTACTGGTTTCTGGTAATACAATTTTGCTCTAGAGTCAGGAAAAGGAGATTTTCACAATTTTGTGAGTAAGAGGGTACAGCTATGATTCTCATTTGAGGCTTACTACCTCTTGGGCATCTTAGTTCTGCTTCCTATAATAATCATCTTACTAGAGAGCCTGGACAAACATTTACAATTATTATTGAGTGTATTGGGTAGATGCTAAAGTGGCCAAGCATCTTTAGGAGGTATCAAGATTCTGGAAAAAGGGAAGCTTATTCAGTTCATGTAGTTATTATGTAGCACTGGACTATTCCAGGCATTTGCCAATTCGAAAACAGTTTGGAACCAAGAAGCTAAGGACAAATTCACACAGACACGTGGCCCAGGAACTGTGAAACTAAGCAGAATTTTTCGCAGTCTCATGAAAATGAAAAAAATATATATTGGAGCTCAGGGTCTCCAAGGAGGATTTAGGTCCTAGGAGTGAGTGATATAGAACAGCCCTAGCAAGACTGAAACCCAGCTTTAAATCAAATGCATCACAGACTGAAATAAGATAATCTGTCCTACCATAATTGCCTGTCAGACAGTAGAAGTAAATCCTTTCTGGAGGAGGATACCATAAACGAGACTATTGTTCCATCTCACCCCATATAATACTCAGTATTCAAATATACCAGTTTTGTCAGACCAAAGTGACACAAACCCAAGGAAAAGACAACAGAAATAAAACTCCAAGCTTTATAGGTATTGGAGTTACCAGATATTCAAGAAGCTCTTTGAATCCCAAGAAGTGTAACTACAAAGAAAATCACACCAACCACATCACAAACTGTTGAAAACTTAAAGCAAAGGAAAACTCTTCAAAGTAGCCAGAGAAAAACGCACATTAAATTCAAATGAGCAGTAAGATTTAATACTGACTTTCCATGGACATAATGAATATCTTTATTCTTTGACAATGGAATATCTACTTTAAATACTCTTTAAAAATTGCCAATAGACTTACAGGTCAGAAGAATATACCCTTGAAATATTAAGTAAAATAAAAATTTCTTAGCAAATCAAATAACAGAATTGGTTACAAGCAGATCTGTACCAAAAGAAGGATTAAAGGCAGTTATTTAAGCATGAGGAAAAAATTTTCATTTAGATCCATAGGACAGAAGGAAGGAATAAAGAACAACAGAAAGGATAACTAGGTAGGTAAATATAAATATTAATTATGCTATTCATTTGCATTATTATATGCAAAAGCAATACATCCTAAACAAGATTAAACATCTAAGCTGCTGCCCAAATTCAAATCAGAGGCTTTCAAATTAATGATGTTAATTTTCTAGAATGATGTGAAAAGTTTTTTAAAATTAGGAGAGCTTGAAAACTTACTTGCCAGTCTATTACAGATTGTTATTAGCAAATATAACCACCGCATTCATTCAGAAAATTGTTTTGTTTTTGGTAAATTTACTTATCCCAAGGCACAGGATTAAAGTTTGCAGTTACCTTCTGAATGATTCAGGCGCATATGCCACCACAGTCACACAGAGTTTAATCGCCTCACTTATAGAGAATGTCAGGTCTTCATTTCCATAGCAGAAATCTTTGGGAACAGAAGGTCAAAGTACAGAATCAGAGTGGATTCTACCAGCCATAAGGAAGAACTGATCACTCCTAACATTTTCTTCCCAGGGGTATTTTGTAGCCATTTCTTCATCAAACTTCATTTCTAAATTGTGAGTTCTATTCATTTCTTCACCTTAAAGGCTTGGAAAATTCTGTTTTCTGCTTTGAATAACTGGGTGAAAAATGAAAGTGCTTTATTTAAAGTGTAGTTTTTAAAGCTCTCACCTACTAGAAGATATCAAAGGGCATTTAGATGTCTAAGTTGAAGCATAGATGTCTCTGTTATCTTTGGGTTCCCTCTAGTCCTACATATTCCATGATCATAAACAATGACGTTGGAGGGTTATTCACTTAGAATTGCCCAGGAAATCCCGATTTTCTGAAAACTACAGAACTCAAGCGGTGGTCTACTAATCATCCTTTAAATACAGTTTTCATGGCAGAGATTTCCTTACCCTTTAGGGCTTGCCAGAAATTGACTAGAGATAGGAAAATGTATCCATTCAATTTGTACCATGGTTGCATTTTATTAAATAAAAAATAGTCATAGAGTTATTTAAAAAAAATTATAAAGAGAAAAAGGATGTCAGGACACACTGTGCTCTTACCTAGTGATTTAAGAGGCTTCTCAGCTTTGACCAGCTCTAAGATGTCCAATATGTCTGTGGTCTCTCCCTCCAGGGACTGCAGTAAGTCAAACAGGCACTGAGCTGACACACCTTTGCTGGGCCCATTATTGGCAGCATCCTGTATAAAGAAAGACAATTTTAGTTTACTGATAACCACTCAGTAATACTCTGGTTTGATCAGGAATTCAAAAATTTACAAATCCTACCACCAATAACGATAACGTCGATGTGGTATTTAACGAACATAATTCTGCATCCAACAATGCAGCTGTGTGATTTGGAGTGGAACATCTGAATACTTGACTTTAAGGGATATATCAAATGTTTATCAGGTACAAAAGAGGTATATGTGAAAACTCATAAAAAATAGCAATATGTAAATTGATAGAAGGATTCATGCCAGTGTTTCCTCTACTCTACCATGGTAGAACTTTGGGAACAAATGAAATTTCCCTATTGGATTAGCTGAATACTTTAAATATGTTTGGGGAAACTGATGCTTATTTTAACAACTCTGGCAATATGACCGGTCATATTTCATAATATATCTCTGAAATGGAGATACTTATCATCTCAAGCCTATTTAAAATGGCTTTGATTTTTAAGATGGCTTTAATCATTAAAATAACAAATCTTTATTAAATTCCTACTATATACTAGACATCATTCTGTGCACAGAGGGTATAGCAAAACATAAACAGGTCCCCCCAAAATATATAAACAAAACATCTGAAACCAAACAACTGACAGCAAAGGACTTGCTTCACAGGAGCTTAAATTCTATTGTGGGATGTGGTAGAGACATATATTAGGGAAACAAATACATGTATGACATGATATGGTCTATAATCGTTGAAGGAAAAGAAAAATAATGCAGGGTTAGTGCTAGAGAGAAACAGAAAGAATGAGAATTTGGAATTATTTATTTTATCATTTTCTGTTTTCCATCTTTTATTGAGTATAAAAAACTGGACAGTTAGCTATTTATATTCTAGGGGCTGAGATAAGTGTTGACGAGAAACAATTTTTTCAAAGAGAAATTAATTATGGTATTCACATTCCATTTGGTGAAGAAAGAGAGCTGAGAGACTGATTATAGAAATGGAAAGTTGTCTCATGATATATAATAGAATTCTGTGACCTGCCCTATAGACTGACCCATTGTCCACAGTAACCAGCCCAGGAGGCCCATCTGCTATAACTGTTAGCTCTAGTAGAAAGCAAACAATAAGTCCTGTAATAACTGATCTTCAAATGGCCAGAAATTGATCAGTAATTAACAGCTTCCCCATTCCTTTACCTTGCTTCAAACTTAGGACTCATGAGCAAAAGTCAAATATGCACCGTCCTCAGTCACATATGATGCTCTGCTTCTAATTAGCCTACTTACTGCTGCCAACAGCCTCCAGTGTAGGCATACTTGGCACCCTCTCTTTTTTTCACTGTACAATTTTGCCACTCCTCTGTCTTTGAATCTCTGCTGATACTCATGGGATTCCTTTGCTGGAGCAAACTCAAAGAACCTTTGCTTTTCTCATTTGGTTGGTTTTGTTTATTTCCACAGGGCTTACTCACAGGAAACTCCAGGAGAGGGGCCACACTAGCAAACAGCTGGAGCACAAAGGGCTTCCGGTGTAGAATGTAGAACTGGTGGCAGGCGAATTCAATGGCTTGGCGCAACTGGGGGTTGCTTTCATAATCCGAGTACACCTATGGGGATGGCACATGCTTAGAAAATGCCTTAACAATCCCTCAAAGTTAAGTTTACTTTTAATAACTTATAGCCATGGCAATCATGGGAGGGGGTGACTTTAATTTTATAACTGCTGAAGGGGAGTGTAATAGGGCATAATCTTTCTTGAAAGGAATTTGGTAATATACATAAAAATCCTAAAAATATAAACATGCTTTTCCCCAGAAAGTTTGTGACTAGGAATTGAGCTCAAGAAACAAATTGAACAAATTCACAAAAATGTATGTACAAGAATGGCTCTTGCAAGTTTGCTTATAATAGTAGAAAATTTGAAAGATTTTTAAAAAATTGATTGTGGTTAAGTGAATTACGGTACAGAGCAGTATGTAGTTTTTTAAAAAGATGCTCCAAAGGTAAATATATTTAGAAACAAAAGTGCCTCTAACATCCCTCATGCTACATGAAAAAAAGTAGGTAACAAACTGGAATGTATGGTATGATCCCACTTTAAAAAAAAAAAAAACAAAAGCAAGGCCTCCCTGGTGACGCAGCGATTAAGCGCTAGGCTGTGGAGCTGTCGGCAGGTTCGACGCCCAGTCAGGGAGATTCCCACATGGTGTAGCAGACCTCTCCTGCCTCACCAGCTGCTCCCCTCAGCAGTGTATTTTGGTCAATCTGCTTGTTCTGCTCCCCACTCTGTCTCTGGTGATCCCTCTCGCTGCCCCACACCTCTGGCCTGTACCCCAGCTTGTATGCATAAATAAATAAATCTTTGAAAAAAAACAAACAAACAAAAGCAGGGTTGTGTCAGGATTCTCAAAAAGGGTAAACAATGGTTATATAAGAGGGATGTTTACAGGTCATCTTTATTTTCTTCTTTAAATATCTTCTGGGTTTGATAGGGAATATTCATTGTTTTAATCATTTATAAAAACATGATACAAATAGAAAAAACTTCAAGTATTTGAAAATAGGCCAAGGACCCTTGGTGATATTAAAGGTACATTTTTTTTTTTGCCTTGTAAGTTCAGCAAACATCACTTTGCAGAGCATGTTAGTTTCATAATTTTTATTAAAACTTCCATAAAGATAAAGTGTAAGGGTGAGCCCCAAATCCTGTCTGAACTTCACTTTATACTCTTCCCAAGTGTTGCACATTGGTGTGTACACCAATGTATACATTAGTTAAGCCCTTTCTAAAGTCATTTCCTCCAATACTTTCATACCAAGTTCAATAGCAATGAAAACTCTATTCAGACAGATCAGAAAATCTCTCTGGGGAACAGTTGAACACATGCCATCCATTTGATTAAAGAAAACAATGGTCCTCAAGCTTTCTATGGCATCCAAACCACCCAGAGATCTTGTTAAAACACAGATTACTAGGTTCCAACTCCAAAGTTTCTGATTCAGTAGGTCTGGGGAGGAGCACAGGAATGTACATTTCTAACAAAGATAGTCAAAATTGCTGGTCCAGAGACCACACTTACAGAACCACCGGATCCCAGGTGTATCTCAGGCCTAGGGAATCTCCAGATAGAATAGAATATTGTGACCTCTTAGAAATTTCTGGGGGAGGGGGGCTCATCTGGTACCTTCTATTGCACAAAAGATTACAATGCTGTTATTAAAAAGCCTGCACATGGAGCTTGATGGCTGGCTAACTGAGTGGTACTGGGTTAATTTTCTGGTTAGGAGAGGAGAGCCAGCACCTGAAGCATGGTGGGCAGAATCCACTGGTAGCCGCTGAGAGAGAAGAGGTGGTTGAAGTGCACGGCGCTGTTGATGACCGTGGCAGCATACTGCCTGAGCAGCGCACTGTCTTCTGGGTGCAAGATCAGCGCCCCGTTAAAGACGTTGAGGAAAAGCATGATTTCATCTCCCCAGGGAAACTCGCTCGGCATGCCCAGGAACATCTCTTCCAGGAGCTGGATCCACAAGCTTTTCTGAAGAGTGTCAAGGCCAAACAACTCCTTCCCAGCTATGAGAACATCAAAGGCAGAGACAGAATTAACCCCATGCCAATCCTGTCAGTGCGACAGAACCCTGGAAGCTTAGGGCATGGCCCATTGTCATTTGTGCCAGCGCTGGAATGTGAAGATCTACTGCTGAAATGCTTTCCAGCACAATATTGCTGGCTCTGGCATAACACTTTCTAGTCCTCAAAGGAATTTCATCATCACCTCTTCGATTGCACTCTGTGGGCAAGACCAAGCAGGCATTTGCCACGCATTGCTGCTGAATATGCTGTCTTTGAGAATAAATTATTTCAGTGAAAAATGGCAGGACTGGGGTTAGATATTGGCCTTTTAACAGCTAGTCAGACTTTTTGCAATTGCTCTTTTTTACTACACAGTCTGGATATAGATGTTGAGCATAGAGATGTTAATTTAATATAATTGTTCCAAATGAATAGCTGAATAATAGCAAAGTTTCACCATATGTAGCAGTTTCTCCCTCGCTATGGCAGGTTCTGATTAAAGAGCCTTTGCTCTTCTCATTTGGTTGGTTTGTTTATTTGCATGGAGGTATAATTTAGATAGAGTAAAATGCACAGATCCTAACAGAGTCCAAAGAGTTTTGACAAAAATACAAACTCACGTATCTAACATCCCAACCAATAGTCTATTTTTATCCCCTCAGAAAATTCCCTTATTTCCCTTTCAAAGAAATTCACTCCCCCTACCCAGAGGCAACCACCATACTGATTTCTGTCACTGTGTGTAGATTAGCTTTGCACCTTCTTGAATTTCACATGAATACTTGCTCCTCACTTAGTCAAGCACCCCCTCCACACCACCCACCACCCTACTTCCTCCCCCCGGCCAGCTTAGAGCAGCGGTCTCAACATTTGGTCCCTGGCTGAGCAGCATCGACATCACCTTGGAACGTAGCAGAAATGCCAGTTCCTGGGTCCCATTCCAGGACCTGGGGGTGGGGGGAGGGGCCAGTTTTACCAAGTCTCCCAGGTGATTCTGATGCACATGCAGGGCTGACACCCAGTGGCTTAGGTAACTGTCTACTGACTAAGATGCTCTCCAGCTGAGGACAAAACTGGGTACGAGAAGATGCCCAGGAGAGAACATGCTTTCTTTTTGATACCTTGAGGGTCGCTGAAGAGTGAAAACTCAGCATCAATAGCACTTCTAGGGAAAGAAGGCAGCCGGAGGAGGTCTTCCTGAAGCATGGAGACGTGGGACTGTTTGTGGGCTGTGGGGATCTTCTGGGTAAGGGAGATGAGAAACAAAACCCTCCCTACTTCCTCCAGCTTCCGGGTAAACACCTAGCGGGAAACAAAAGCAGGGGCAGATGAAAAGTGGAATGAGCCACTCTGAAATTACAATGAGTGAAAAAAATTGAAGTAAAATATTTAATGGTAAACCAGGCTGATAAAAAATTCAAAGGGGAAAATGAAATAAGGGAAAAACGTTTTTTATCGTTACCCCATAGAAAGAGCAAACAATATTTAATTAATTCTTAACTTCCTGCTGTTCCGTAGAGGGAGTGTTTCTTAAGAAGGTTGCAGGCTGGAGGAGCATAAGGCAAGCATTGTCACAGCCTGAAATACAGCCTGTTTGTTTGGATGTCATAATATGGAAGATCTTCCCCAACAGGGAGCCAGTCAGCATTTCCTATTGCTTCTACAATTTCCACTGATGCCTTAAGCTGTTTTCTTGTCAGCTTGGGTTTGCCTCCTAAAAGAAAGGTTAAAATGGGATCCAGGAAAATTTCTATTGTGAAACAAAGCTGATCTAGATTGGTGGCCTTAAATTTAGATGGTGGGGATATGAGGTTCTTAGTTCCTTCTCTTAATTTACCTTCTCTGGGCTTTTTTTCTGTGGATTATCAGAAGGAGGGAGTGTGATTAAAAAATAGATAGCAGTGATCAGGTGCTGAAGAAACCCCAGAGCCAGAACTTTCACTGTGTATTATTATACACAAGCACTTTAAAATGCCTAAGATGCCAATTTGGAGTGAGAATAGAACAAAGGCTATTCTTTTAAAACATGTTCTTAAACATGATTTAAAAAAACACTAGTGAAGTGCCATCATTGATGATAGTTTTATTTATTTACTGCCAAAATTAAAGAATGGGATAGTTTTGGGAAAATGTTTTATAAATCATATGTATTTAATATCTTACAGTTTTGCCCTATACTTCACTGCTTATTACACAAAGTATTTTCTTTCTTTTAAGTGCAATCTATTTAAGTCATACCTCTTTCTATAGTGCAGACAGAAACAGGAAGAGTCAAGTATTATATGCTCTATGTGGTAAAGACAAAAACATTTCTTCCTTATTTCACTTCTCCCCTTTTAATTTTCCATCAGTTCAGTTTGCCATTAAAGATTTTAATTCCATTTTTAATTACTTAAGTGTTAATTCCATGACATTCTCATTCATTTCATGGAAGTATTTCTGAGTAGTTAGATGCCAAAGTGGTCTTGATACGTCCAGAAAAATTGAAATGGTAAAATATCCAGAAATTCTTGTTTCAACATAAAAATAAATAGTAACACACAGTCTACATTAAAATTCTATCTTTATTAGACTTATGTGTACTTATATTTTACATGCAAAAGAGTGGATTTCCTTATACTCAAAGTCTGCTTTGTGATTAGATATACGAATGTAATTCTGCTCTTCGATCTAAGTACAAATGTTTAACTTGGCTCATGCTTGGAAGGAAGTTAGTAAAATGTCCAAGGTCAGATCATGGGTCAATGGCAGAACTAGAATTGAATCCAAATCTCTGATCCTTTTCAAAAGAGAAAAGTTCAGTGCTTCTCCCAGACATATTACATTGATTCCTTTTCATTATTTTCTTTTCTAGCTAGTGCAAAACTTTGGGACAACTTTCTAATAGCCACATTGGGTATTTTTCCAAATCCTGTTTTACAAAAATGTGAACATCCAAATTTAGACTAGTAGAAAGATAAATTAGAAGATTTCTCTTGTTTGTAACCAATGATCCATGATAGCAATGTCTGAGGGAGAGTTCCACAGACCTTTACATTAGGATCCAATTTATAAAACTTCCCTGATACTGATTTAGGGAACTATCCATTGACCAAGGGCCTACACAGCCACTCCTTTGAGAAGATCATTACAGAGTCACAGAGGCTCAGGTTTGGCGACACATTTACAAATTATCCCAATGACTTGACAAACCCATGGAATAAAACCGAGGTGGTCAGGCACCTGTTTCTGAATGAGCTCCTGTCCCTTCTCTGGATGCATATGTACCAGGTTCAGCTGTGGAGATACTGACCTCCGGAAAGGATAAATATCCCGAACGTAGGTCTGTGGTGGGATTCCACAAAGAGAAAAAGAAGATTCAAATAAATAAATTTTTTCTCTCATTCCTTCTTTATTCGAAGGTCAGAAAACAAAAGTTACATATGTTTTTATGTTTCTTTTCTTTTTTTAAAGATTTATTTATTTTTTATGCATACAAGAACTGGGATGTAGGCCAGAGGTGCGGGGGGTGGGGTGAGAGGATTCACCAGAGATAGAGTGGGGAGCAGAACAGGCGGATCTACTGAAATACACTGCTGAGGGGAGCAATGGGGGAGACAGGAGAGGTCTGCTATGCCATGTGGGTCAGCTCCCTGGCCGGGGATTGAACTCATGTCACAGTGGCTGGTGATAGCTTGATAGTGCTAAGACTTTAACTCCTGCACCACCAGGGAGGCCCCTGTTCTGGTGGTTTTGATATGTACTGCTTTATGCTTCCTAATTTTACAAAATTCAGGGAAGGTAAGCCCTCTCCTCAGGAATCTTTAAACCACTCAGATGAGCGTCCTGGCCAAACATGAGGGTGTTATTGGGAGCAGAGGACCAAAGGCAATTTGTTAAATGACATTCAAGGTCACTGGAAAGTGATGTCAGTGGTGTCCCTGAGAGGCCTTCTTGCTCATTATATCAGGTCCCCCTGGTCATGCTTAACATAATAGAAAAGAGAAGTAGAACAACATCAAGTTCCAAAGAGATAAATATAACTGATAGGACCGAGGGAGATGTAATACTAATGAGTTACTAAGTGTTTGATTTGGCTTATTTCCTTTATTATCACCACCATATTGTACAGACAGGGAAACTGGAAGATACAAAGGTAAAGTGGCTGGTCTTTAGCTATACAGTAAGACGGTGAGACCCAAACGGCCATACGCTTAGCCTCTCAATGACGATGACGCCCTGTGTGCCAGTGCCCTCAGGAAAAGTGGGTTGGGCATTCGCCACCACCCACATGCCTATCATTTCTGCAAGCTCACCTTATTGTAGTGGATAAGGTTCCATCGTTTATCCATGAGAAAGTAATGTGTTGACTGAGATTCTGGGATATTAAAAAACTCTAGACACTCCTAGAACAATAACAACAAATTTTAATAAGTGCTTATTGAGAACATATTATGTGCCAGCCAGTAAGCTGAAAAACACCAAGTTATCATAAAAACAAGGTAACTTCTTATGAGGATTGCATATTATATATTTATAGCTTATGTAGATTATCTATGTAAATAGATACACAAACACACACAACTATACAAAAAATAATTAAAAAAGACTGACAGTGGAACATGGACTGTCTGTTCTACCAGTGCCAAAAGATGAACAATTACAATTCAGGCAGTGTGGTCACCTGTGGAACAGTGGCATCTACCAGCTTCACTACTGGGAAAAGCACATTTGGTGATAATGTTAATGGTAATAGAAACAACAATGCATTGAGCCCTTGTTCAATACGACAAGCTAAGTTCGGTGCTTTCCATGGCAGTAACTTTCCTAACCTGCATGAGCATCCCAGCAGCAATGGAAAAAGTAGCCGAGACTAATGGACCTATCATTTGACTTAGGTCCCACTGGTTGTGGGGGAGCCAGGGTTTGAACTCACCCTACCTCCCTGTGATCCTAACATTCAACCTATATAGAAAACTGGAAAGGCTGGCTGTTGAAGTTTGGTTCATTGGGCTTCGGTATCCTCCAGAGATGACTGGTGAGACCTGAAAGAGCTTCATAGCCCTTTCTACTGAAATAGAGTGCATGTATTTGCAAGGCTGAATTTTTTTTTTATTTAAAAAGATACTAGTGTGATATTTTACATTCTGTTTTTTTTTGAATTGAAGTGATTAATGTTGGTTTACAACACTGTTTGTATTTTTGGAGTAGAGAGTCCCCCCTTCATGTGTTATTACCATAGTGATCCCTCCACCAAAGCACCCACCATAGTCAACTGTGCTCCCTCCCCATTTTGTCATCACCTTCCCTGCCTCCCCCTCTATTCCTCAGTGCTATAATCAGCTTTTATGTGGTAGTTTTTAATTTTGGTTTTATTTGACCCTTTGCTTGTTTTCGCTACATTCTACTTAAAAGTGACAGTTTCCAGTATTTGTCTTTCTTCTCCTGACTTATCTAGATTAGCATAATCCCTTCCACTCCATCCATGTTGCTGCAAATGGCTTAAGTTTATATTTTTTGTTCACTGAGTACTATTCAATTCCGATTGTATATGTAGGTATACATCTTCTTGATCCAGTCTCTGTCGCGTATTTAGGTAGTTTCCATATCTTAGCTACTATAAACAGTGCAGGAGCCTGAATTTTTCAAATGCCATGAAAGGGGTCTCTGACATGGATCATCTGTTGACAGCTGATGGTGCCCCAATGCTCCCAGGGGCAAATGCAGGGCCACAGCACTGGCAGGAAGGTGTGCAGCAGGAATGTCAGCTTTCTAAGGAGAGCCAGGAACATCCACAGAGAGTCATGCCACTGCTGACGCTGAGAGGAGACCTGATTGACTTTGTCTACTTTAGTGCAGAGTTAAAATGTCACTAAATATGGGGAAATTATTCAAGAAAAGAAAGGAAACACACACAAGAGGGGAACAGATTCTGGAAAGGTAAATAGATGCACATATTCATCTGAACACAGGAGAAAACCATTTACTTCTAAAATGGATGCTCAGTGATATAGCCACAAGCACTGTGCCAAAAACTATTTTCTGTCAAAAGTCATCCTTACCTTTAACAGGGCTTCAAACTGAGTGTCTTCATGGACTGGTAACTGGGTTGGGATATCACATTCATTCTGTCCATGAACTACCAAGGTTTTCGTACCTATAGAAGGTATAAGCCATAATAAATTGACTTCTACAGCAAACTTTTATTTAAAGGAAAAAATGATAAAATGCTATCAATAAGTTTTTTTTTTAATAGAAGTAGCATTGCATTGGGCTTCCCTGGTGGCGCAGCAGTTGAGCACTGCGCTGTGGAGCTGTCGGCAGCGCGCGATGGGAGTTCGACACCCGGCGGGGGAGAGTCCCACATGGTGCGGCAGACCTCTCCTGCCTCGCCCGCTGCTCCCCTCAGCAGTGTATTTCTGATCTGCCTGTTCTGCCCCCCACTCTGTCTCTGGTGATCTCTCTCGTCGCCCCACGCCTCTGGCCTGTAAGCCAGCTTGTATGTAAAAAAAAAAAAGTAGCATAGCATTATAAGATTGTTATTACTATTAATGAGTAGCTAAGATGAGTTATATACTCACTGTGTGCTAACTGCACTGCTTTATTTATACTTAAATACATAATTTACTTTATTTATTTTTTCTTTTTTTCTGCATAGGACTAGGGTATAGGTAGAGGTGTGGGGGTGGGGTAGGGTCTTGAGAGGATTTACAGAGACAGAGTGGGCAGCAGAAAAGCGTGTCTACTGTCATACACTGTTAAGGGGAGCAGCGGGTAAGACAGAAGAGGTCTGCTGCACCAAAAGTGGGTTAGCTCCCAGGCTGGGGATCGAACCCAGGCCTTAGCAGTGATAGTGCTGAGACTTAACCCTAGGCCATGAAGGAAACACAGTATGTATTTTAGTTATATTTATTTATTAAATAATGATGGAGTTTGAAAAAATTTTATATGCATTTTGTATGCATGATCATATTAAATCTCATAGTAAGTATAAAATTACTGGGATTTAAGGATTAAATCTCACAATCATAAGATATAGGTACTATTAATTTCATCTAACAAATAAGGAAATGGGGAACTTATAAGTAAAAATTTATAACAACTTATAGTAACTTAGACAAAGATAAATATTTATTTCATGAAAAAAGCATTAAAATCTTAAGCATTGCCACCAATAATATATCCCTGTATTTAAAAATATAATGATCAGGCAACAACAGTGGAGAATATATAAAAAGTGATATTAACAAAACCAAAGCAAGTACCAGAAATATAGTTTAAATTTAAACTTTTTATATTCTATTTGGCTGGTGAGATAGTAATTGCTTACTACATGTGTTAATTACAAATCTCCATGAATATTATGACCTACCTTATATTTTAATGAATCGTTTTTACATGAGTGACAATGTGATTTGTTTTTTGCTATGATAAAAACTGATCACTTGGTTGGATCTTCATTGGATATATAAATACACCACTGCTCTTTATTGAACACTTACCTTGGGTCACAAAACAATATTTTACATATGTAAACTCATTTATTCCTTAGGATCATTAAGGATAAATTATATCCTATTTTATACATGAAGAGAGAGAGTTTGAAAAATGATGTACTTTTTCATAGCTTAGACTAATTATATATAATAAATGACAGTGCTGTGATTTCACCACAGGCCTCTTTGATGCCAGAACCTGTGTTCCTATCTATATATAACTTTGTCTTTCCTTTATTTCAATACACGTATCATATCATATTTCTCCAGTTATTGCACAAGAAAAAAGACTAGGCAAAAATCTTCATCTTAAAGAAAAACACGCTATCTAAAGTGGCAAGGAACTGCATTTAGAGTTAACATCACACTTCATGTTCTTTTGTAGTTCTCCTTCCTGCTTTTCCCTTTTCCAATTTTTTCATAAAGCCATCTCTCATTGAGTTTACAAAGGAATGGGGTCCATGCCATTCAAGCAATGTTATTCTCCTCACAGTGCCAAAAATTCACTCCAAGAGACTCCAGTGCAGCTGGCCTTCTGTGCTGGACTTCCGCGGACTATCACCTTGGCAGCCCCTCAAGCACTGATTCACATGGACCTCAGTTCTCATGTCTCCCTTTTCATCTGGCAACTGCGGGCTTTTTAAAGGGTCTGTTATATTTCTTCAGATCGTATTAAACAGAAACTCTTTGAAGCACTTGACACTAGGGTCAGAACTCTGAAAATTTTCTCATGAATGAAATGGTTATTGACAATCTTAAAAAAAAAAAAGTCGTGTCACCCGAAAGCATTGATGGGTTACCTGGCATGGACGCGGTCACCAGGAGCTTGACCTCGCACTGCTCCTTCTTCATCGTCTGCTTCAGGTCCTTGAAGAAGAGGCCCTCAACATACCCCACCACCTCCCACAGGAACGTCAGAGTGGCTGAAATGGCGTCCATCCCCCATTCGCATGGGGTCCGCACAAAGTACATTATTAATCCCACCTGAAAGACAGAAAGTGAAGCGTTGACACAGCCACGTGATACTGAGCTCACCTTCTCATTTCCTTGGCTTCTTTTAATTAAATATTCTTTGGTGCCTTCACCTTTTCTTTTCAAGCGCTTCTCTATCATGTTCAGTGGCAGCAGCACAAGAGAAGGTAAGTGGAAAACTGAGCAGGAACAGCTGCTGTACATTTTATGTTTATTATAATGGTTTAGTCTTTCAGGATATTAATTATTTTTATGCAGGTAATGTTGGTTGACAACACTGCATGTTTCAAGGGGAGAGATTCATACCTCTTTAAATGTATATCACCACACCAAGCCTAGCGCCAAAGTACCCATGATCCTTCACCTTAGTCCTGAAATACTTTAAAAATATATACAATTTATTTATTTATATATATATATTACATCATTGTTCATTTTTATACAGTGTTTGCTTTCTCCTTTCAGGTGTAGTTCCCATAGAATTCCCACTACCAAATAACCCCCGCACCATTGCCATAGTCCCTTGTGCTTATCCCTCCCCTGTTTTGACCCCCCCCTCACTCCCCCTCCCTTCCAGAATGCCTCTGATTTACAGTTGCCTGTTAATTTTGGTGGGGGTTTTTTGTTATTATTTTTCCCCCTGGCCCCTATATTTCTCCTATAAGTGAAAGTATCTGATATTTTTCTTTTTCCTTCTGACTTATAAAATAGTTACTTTCTAAGAGGAAAGGAGATCATTTTCCCAGGTTTTAGCATACTTGGTAGCTCAAGTTCTGAGGTCAACCAAAATTAATCACTATATGATGCTTGCTCAAACACTGTTTGTAACTTGGATTATGACTAATAGCCTAACCCTAAAAATGCTCTGCTTGGTTAAGTCAAATTAAACATTTTTGTTTGTGCCTTCTAAAATGATATTGAAAAACATTGTGTCCTTTTGCACATTTTAAAGTTGACATTTAAGATGTCTCATCATGAGTTTATTTTTAGTAGAAGGTAGGACTGTGCTGAAAATCTTCTATTATGAAAAGAGAGGGGGATTGACTGTAAATAAAATGTGTATTTCATCATATTTGAGCAAATACCTTATTCAATAATGTAAAACAAAGCAGAAAAATTATAAAAGTATTTCCAGCCCCTGTGGGCTTACCCGTTGTTTCTTGAAAAATGTGGTGGTCCCAGAAAACTTTCCAGTTGCACTTAAAAAGAATCAGTGTCACTAACCTAATCTGCTTTGGTGGTTCTGAAGGCTGAATACCCTACTCAGGGTCAAACCTCAACCCCAGTAGAAGTTTATAAAATACAGAAAAGGGGGATGTCCTATAGGCTTAGGATCAGTAATGAGACTTCCTTACATCTAGCACAGTATTTCAGATTCTTTCTCTGTCTTCCATGCCTGTGAGTGCAGACTGCTGATATCTGAGATGGTTGGGGAGATCCTTCATTGCGGACAGTACGAGAGTGGGGACTGAGATGGAACGCATACTCAGGTACTTATTTGCAAGCTAAGAATTTATAGATTTATCCCCTTTAAATTATCTAGGCACCAAACCTCTTTGAAAACCTTCACCTAGCCCCAGATATGCTCATACCCCAGGTGGAAGATCACCTGGTCAAGTTAAGCAGTAGATTTAAATATCCTGAAAAGAGTCTGGAAGAGATAGGTCATTGTTCCCAACATCTTCACACTAAGAGTGATCAGGAAAAAGGGATGTCTAATAAGAGAAATTATTTAAAAATGACTCTGTCCTTTACTGTTTTGCCATTCTGAGTGCAAGATCCCTTCCTTATTCTAACCAATCATCCACCGACATAGAGTTTGGGAGAAGATTAGGGTTCAGACATAAATGTGAAACAGGAGTTTATCTTCATGCAAAATAAATTATTCAGCAAAGCCAACATGTTGTTATCCCTTTCTCTACTAGTTTATCAATCATCCAGCCGGTAGGACTCTACCATAAGGCTTATTTGGACATGATGGGAGAACATGCAAGAAAGGAAACAAAAATCCATATTCTTGCTCCAGGGCAAATGGTTGGAGGGCAATGATCCAATTAAGCATTTCTCCTGGCTACTGACCTGGAGAAATAGGCAGGCACAGGCAAGTGAGGGTAACACTGAGGGGCTCTTGCCTCTGGTCTCTAAGTCTCTGACAGGAATTCACCTCAGCGCCTTGATACCAGCCAGGATGCAACATACACTTGGGAAGGCACATACTTAAATTAAGAGAGACTTTGATAATTTGATTTTGCTAATCTATCTTTGGTTTTTGTGTGGTATTGACAAGACCAAGAAAGCTTTGACAGCAGAAAGCTTAACTGGAGAACTTTCCAGATAGAATTGTCACAGGCTGTGTCACTGAGTAAGATGCTCTAACCTACAAAAATTCTAAAGTGAGGTTATGTGGCACTCAGGTCCAAATATCAGAAGGTCTATAGCACAGGCAGGATCTGGGGGGAGGCTGAGCTTCCCAGAAATCACTGCAGAGAGCAGATGGATCCCGAGTTACAGCAATCGTGGGCTTCTACTCCTCTGGCGAGGCAGCCAACTACCAGCCAGACAAAAAGCATCATCTCACAAAAGGAGGAGCCAGAGCAAACACAGAGCAAGGAATAGAATGTTGAACAAAGAGATTTTTTTCTATCCAACTTCACATAGCATTTAGAGATGAAAGCAGTTGGAAAGAAGGGCAGTCCTGAAAGACTGTAATTTTAGTTGATAGACTGAACACTACTCAATTTTTTAAACAATAGTTTTTATAAGTCTGAACTAAAAATTGGATTGGACACTTCTGTATATTTTTTCCTTGTTAACCAGCAGGTGGTACTCAGGGGGAAATCCAAATCATTCATAGACAAGAGAAACGAAATACAAATTTTCTCTGCACTGCAGAGTTGTCAGAGTTAAATTTATTATCCTGCTACAGAAGCATATGGATAATTCTTTTCTTTCTCTACCTTCCAGAAGGTAGATGATAGCAAGAGAGCAAGAAGAAGTTCTTCCAACATAGAAAATCCTATGACCACTCTGCTTAGATTGAGGTGCAATTTAGAATAGTCACCATTCCCAATCTCCAAACTGCATATTCGTTTTGGGTGTAAGGTTGAAAATATGAAGAAACTGGTACATTCTGGAAGGTTCAGGCAGAAGCTGTCAGATTGGTTTAAAACACAGACAGCTGTCAAGGAAAAAAACACTATAAATACTTTCCATCTAGGCAACATTTTCATGTGAATGTGTGTGTGTGCATGTGTGTGTGTGTTTGTGTGTTTTAAACAGTGAGGCAAAAAAGGGGGAAAATAACATATACATTTTTAATAGAAAACTAAAATTGAGAACTAATATAAGAGAGTTGCATAATGCTAAAGGAAGACAGAGAAGAAAGTGACATTTATTGGGTGTCACCACATGGCAAGAACTGTGCCAGAAGGGGCTTCCCCATATAAACAGTGTGAATCTACTTAAACACAAACCATATTTAGTTACATAATTGATGGGAACTTATTTTTAAATATCTCCTAAGACCTTATTCTCATGTTGCTTCTTCCTACTTGCAAATGAACATTTATAACCTACTGAAGGCTGAAACTTACCAAGTAGTTGAATAGGATGTGAGACGTCTGAGCAGGAAAGTCTCCAATATTCAAGAGAAGTTTGCGCAGCATGTACATTAACTCATCCTGAAAGAAGCATAGAATTTCTACATCTCATTCAGCTATCATACTGTAGGAAATGAAATCAACTTCTTGAAAGGCTGGGTGTCAGTACAGAGGGAGGAGGGGAATTTTCTTATTTTGCCACATTTTAATTTTCATTATGTTTATCATTTTAATATAGCACATTTAGTACATGTTAAATGGTATTTCCTCCACTGTCACACTTTCTCCTAGACTTTTTTTTAAATAAAAATTTAATCTGTGTCTATATGCCACAGGTAAATCACAGGAAATCAGTATACTCACTCAACTCTATTTGCTGTGGCTGCCAGGTGTGATGGAAATGTGAAGAAGACTTATGTTCAGAGACCATTAAGTAAATAAGGCTTATTGAGCCTCATAGTTTTGCTTTCTAGCTTCCAAGTCAAAGAGATAAAACTGGGGCAAGAGAGAATAAATTTAGATGTCTATAATTAAACTAACCTTCCAGAAACTAACTGTTCCACTGGAAATATTTTCATAACAGCAATAAAAAATGAATTTGTAGTCATCAGTATATTTTGCCATTGCTCAGGAAATTATTTTTATTTGGCATAATATTCTATACGGGAGTCTGGTAAATTAGAATCTTTCATTAATGGAGAGCCCCAATATATTCTAATAATCCCACCTGCATCATAGACTATTAGGCAATCAAAAAATGAATAAATGAACCCAGTACTAAGAATGTCACGGGGACTGTAATCCTGTTTAAAGGACTGACCATCTTTTGGAATTTTAGGGTCATCACCAGCAGTGCACAGTATCCATAAGGAGATATTAGTTAATGGAGAAATTACAAAGAAAACAGCCAAGTTCAGTAGCATGCATCTTTGTCACCATCCGCAGTACGTATTAGCTCAGCACCAGAGGATGTCGAGGTTGTGTGCACAACACTAGGAAGTGCATTTCTTGCTTTTACACACAATGTCACACAGTTACACTAGAAAGAAAGAAAAATTTACTTGTCTATTGCTGATGGTCAGTTTTTCCAGGAAATGCCGAAGAACTGTTGATGGATCTTCAATTAGACAATTCCATAAGACTTGTTGGGCCACGGCACTTACTTTAGAGAAGAAAGGAAATGCAATGATTTGCCTCAAATGGACATTAAATCTATTTGATAAAGTGTTCACACAATTTATAAAACTTTAGTCTCTTTTTTGCCTTAAAAAGATTCTGACAACTTTTTCTATCGGAAGGTATTTGTTCTCTTTGCTGCTGTTTCTGAACATTTTCATTTATAATTAAAGCCATAGTGTAGTCTTTAGGTACTAGCATTGCTTTGGAAAAGAATATACTTGTGGGCCTCCCTAGTGGCGCAACGGGTTAAGCATAGTGCTGTGGAGCTGTGAGCGGCTGTGGCATGAGTTTGATGCCTGGCTGGGGAGATTCCTACATGGTGCAGCAGACCTCTCCTGCCTCACCCACTGTGCCCCTCAGCAGTGTATTTCAGTAGATCTGTCTGTTCTGTTCCCCATTCTGTCTCTGGTGAACCCTCTCACCACCCCACACCTCTTGTCTGCACCCCAGCTTGTATGCATAAATAAATAAATCTTTAAAAAAAAGTATATACTTGTGATATACAATGGAATATCATTCAGCCATACAAAATGATGGGCATCCTACCGTTTTGACAATATGGATGGACATTGAGGGTATTGTGAAAAGTGAAGTAAGTCAAACTGAGAAGACAAATATTGTATGATCTTGCTTATGTGTGGAATCTAAAAACAAGCTCACACATATAGAGAAAAGACTAGTGGTCACCAGAATGGGGATACTGAGGTGGGAGAAATGAGGAAAGGTAGCAAAAAGGTACAAATTTCCAGTTACAAAGGAAATAAATTCTGAGACTATAATACACTGCATGGTGACTATAGTTTCAAATCATGTATTTGAAAGGTGCTAGGAGAATAGACTTGAAAACTCTTACTAAAAGAAAAAATGGTAATTAAATATGTGGTGATGGATGTTAACTAAACTTATTGTAATAAACTGTGCATCTAAAATGAACACAATGTTATATGGCAGTTATATTTCAAAATAAAACACCACCTTTGTTTTGGTGTTTTGGAGTGTGTTCTGTGGTGTGACCCTCATCTGAAGGAAAAGTTGAAATCAGGCACTCTTGTCAGTATTGTAATTCTACTGCAATTCTTCCTGAACCACACATCTATCTGTTTTGAGGCACTTAAGATGTAGTTTGGCTATTGTAAATAATGTTGCAGTGAACATCGAAGTGTACAGGTCTCTTTGAATAAGTGTGTTCTTTGTGTAGATACCTAGGAGTGGAATTGCTAGATCATACGGTAGATATGCTATATCATATAGTAGATCCACTGTTAATATTTTGAGAAATCTCCATGCTGTTTTCCTTTGGGGCTGTTCATTCCCATCAACAGTGTATGAGGGTTCAGTTTACTTCACACTCTCACTAACACTTGTTGTTTGTGGCCTTTTTGATAGCAATTTTCAAGTATCTTTATAAATAAAACAGGTGTGGGTTTCATTTATGTTGAAATTGGTTTTAAAGGTATCTTTATAGTATATATTTTCCTGATTACTGAAGTAAATAGTTTAATGCTTAACACATAACAAATACAGGAAAAGACAAGGAAAAATTGTGCTATTAAGTCTGCCAATCAAAGAAACAACTACAAAGATTTTGGGGTATGCCCTTTCACATACATGAAATATATATTTCATGTATTTTAAATAATGTTATATAGAAAATATCCTTTGGCTTTCAGATTTTATTTAGCAATATAATGAACACATTTTATGTTAACATCCTTCTAGAATGTCATTTCTAATGTGCACAAAATGTTTGTCTTAAAAGCAATTTCTTGGTCATATAGGTAGTGGGAAGAGGAAGTAGAAAAAGTGATAGTGTTAATGTATTATAATCCTTACTTATAACATGTACATAAAATAATTCAAATGTGGTGTACCCCTAATGTCTTCAGGAGCACCCCACTGTCTTCTGTAAGTATTTTAAAAAGTCACTGATGGTTTCGCTAGCCAAAACTGTACCTGCTACTCCATCTTCCCGCACCTCCCCATCCTCCATAAGATGAACAATGGGGAGAACGGCTGCACATATGCATGCTGGGAAAACTGCCTGTGGAGGCTGAGGCACATGGTGGTTTGGAGTATGTTCGGTGGTGTGCTCCTCATCTGAAAGAAGAGTTGAAATCAGGTACTCTTGTCAGTATTGTAATTCTACTGCAATTCAAAGCTAATGTATTGAATAGCATAATGCTAGCAACATAACAAAATAAGAATATGCTAGAGCTTTTAACTGGTGAGGATGTACAGAGTACCTTTCCACATTAAATAAACACCAAAAACAACCCACCTCTCAATTCTTGACATTTTTCTTGTTTTGGAGATAAAAGAAACACAGACATTCTTGGGTAAGTGGATCAACTCCCAATATTAAATCAGAAAAGGTAAAATCCCA
Organism: Scalopus aquaticus; assembly: GCA_004024925.1. Lineage (NCBI taxonomy): Eukaryota > Metazoa > Chordata > Mammalia > Eulipotyphla > Talpidae > Scalopus > Scalopus aquaticus. The sequence goes on from PVIJ01000429.1 coordinate 246,522, forward strand.
AATGGAGACTAAGACATTTTTCATAGATGCTAAGTTGGTAGCAACTGCTTATGTGTATGTGAATATATGAGAGGTGGTAAGCACTAATATGGGGTACAGGAAACACACACATTTAGAGTAAAGATGATGCAGCCTGCTTATATTGATATGTTTACCTTCACTGATAAATATAATAAAATGTAGAACTTTATATGGGAGTAAAAGGAAAAGTTTGTATTAGTAGACAAGGAAGGTGAGAAAGTTACTAAACAGTTTATTAATGTAAAAATTATCTCAGTTTTCTAAAGCACAAAAGAATTATGTGAGCCTATGATTTTCTTACTGCAATTTATGTGGCTATTTGTGATTTTAGAGGGATTAAGAAAGGTTGGAAGGTAGGAGACTTGTTCAATCATTTTCACCCTTGACTTCACAGTAGATTTACGTGAAAATATTTTGAATATGTATATGTGGAAGAAGTAGTTATGGGATCTAGAGTAAGGACCTTTGAAAAACCTACCTCTCCATAAAAGCTATGAAAACACAAGTAAAATGTGTCAAAACAAACTTCTTCAGAGCTTTTGAAATAATCCAGGGGATATTGCCAAATTCTAATATATTCCTGGGTATCTACAAGCATGTGAAGGGCTGTGCATGAGTCCAAGAGAGACCTGGAAGGCCCTAACTTCTTGCTTTTGGTTGACCTCAAGACTACACATAAGCACAAAGAAAAATAAAGGCTAAGATAATGTTTTCAAACTAATGGAGCTTTGAGAGTGTACCCTAAACCACCCACAGTGCTCAATTAGCAAAGGGTGAGACACTTATTATTTCAAGGTACTTAAGGAAATCTCTGTCCAGTCATTAGCTGACTAATTTACCTAGTCAGAATTCTCAGAGATAAAACTTCACAAAGCACACAGATATTACAGAATTAGTCCCTGAGAAGGAAGTGATCACATGGTTTGCTAAATGGGCTTGCCAAATGGCCTTGCCAACTGGCCATTTTATATTACTTAAAATGTCTACTTTTTAAAGAAAAAAGTATGAATCACACAAAGAATCAATAAAACATGGCCCATATATAGGACCAAGAACAGAAAAAAAAAACAAACTACAGATGTTAGACTTACTAGGCAAAAGGTTAAAATAACTTATCAGTATGTTCAAAGATGAAAAGGAAACTATGTTTCATATTACATATTTCATATTTAAAATAGGAAACACACATCTTTTTAATTATTATATTAAACATAAATATACTAAATGTTCCCATCAAAGTGCAGAACTCTCAGCATAAATTAAAAGAAATAAAATATAATGCAACTATATGCTGTCTGTAAGAGACATACCTTAAAAATTTTAAAGTTTTAATGATCCAAATAAATTGAAAGTGGAAGATTAGAAAAGATATTAGATCCAGATACTAACCAAAGGAGAGCTGGAATGGCTATGTCAATATCAGACAAAATACACTGTATGACAAAATAACTTTGAGAGGCAAAGAAAGAATAACAACAAAAGGGTCAACCTTTAAGGAAGACAACAATTATAAGTGTATCTGTTTGTTTTGGTTGATGTCTCTTTTGCTGTACAGAAGCTTTTTATTTTGATGTAATCCCACCTGTTTATCTTGTCCTTCACTTCCTTCGCTTTGGGGGATGTGTTGTTAAAGACTTTGCTGAGATGTATGTCGTGTAGAGTTTTGCCTATATTTTCTTCTATAAATTTTATGGTTTCAGGTCTTATGTCTAGTTCTTTTATCCATTTTGAGTTGGTTTTTGTGCAGGGTGTAAGGTAGTAGTCTAGCTTCATTGGATCAAGAAGATGTGGTACATATACACAATGGAATACTATTCAGCATTCAAAGAAGATAAACACATGCAATTTGCAGTGACATGGATGGAATTAGAGGGGATCATATTCAGTGAAATAAGCCAGAAAGAAAGAGAAAAATATCGAATGGTTTCACTTATAACAGGACTATAGGGAAACCACATAGGAGAGAGACACTTGGGAGGGTGTGGGAAGGGGGAGGATAAGGGCACAAAATGGAGTAGAAAAGGACACAAGGGACCACGGAGATGGATCACGGTTGAATTGGTGGTGGGTTACCCAAGGGGAATACAAAATGTAAAAGATATAAATAACAATAAAAATATATATTTATTAAAAAAAACAATTATAAGTGTAAATACACCTACCAAGAGAGGCCCAAATCATATGAAACAAAAATGGGTAGGACTGAAGGAAGAAATGAACAATTCAGTAATAACCATTGGAGACTTTCTGATTCCACTCTTGATAATAGATACAACAAAGTAGAATTCAGTAAGGAGAGAGGAAATTGGAACAACAGCATCACCCCTAAGTGATGAGAAGCAATGATACATCTGCAGGATCACCCACCTTCTGCGCTGACAGCAGAGCGCACAGACCAGACAGATCCTCGGCGGAAGGAGTAATTCCTGTGGGAGGTACTGGAGGTGCAGGATGGACTAACAGACAGTCGACGGGATGCCAGGTTCGTGACTTCTTCTACTAGCAAAGAAAATGGGGAATGTGAACTTTGGTTTTATGACAAAAAAGTTACCAGACAATTAGAGTTATACTTTCAGTGTATTTAAGTATATATTTGCTCTCAGAGTCTAAGGCTTAAATAACTTGGAGTGTAGAGAAAAACATCCTGCAGAGAAAGAGACATTTATTCCCAAAGAGTCCCAAAAAGCAGGGCAAGCACTGAATTTGGAAGGATTCATAATTCATTCTGATATTAACCAACAAATTGTCTGACCTTGCAAAAGTTGAAATTAGTTAATATACTAACGCCATGTTTTAATAATTAAAGATTGATTACATTGTTTTTATATGCACTGGATCTGGCAGTTCCCTGAATCACGGACACTGCTTGGGCCATTATCATATTGGCTCATTCAATGTGGCCAACATCCATCTCCCTAAACAAGCCAACTCAACATTTTTAAAAAATGTGTTTCCTCTTTCTTTGGATAGTGTCAAGAGGTGAGAAAGATAGAGGGAGCATACCACCTCATGTCACATAAAATCAGTTGTTCATTTCAATACAAGTCTCCCCTTTCCTGAGACTCAGCCCCCCAGCCCCAGGAGTCCCATGTATAGGGGGCACCTTCTTCTTCTGGCTCTGAGTTGGGTGTGCAGGTGGGTTCATAGCAAGCCTCCTGGGTGATAGGGATAGCAGTGATGAGGCTGGCTTCTCGACCAAGACGTTTCTTCTCTTCCTCCTGTTGCAAGTTCTTTAGGATGTGTTCTGCCCTTTGATGGGAGCGGGACACAGCCCGAGCTGAAAAGGATTTCTGTGGATACATGCAAGAAAGTTTATTTAACAGCAATTTTTCTGTGAAGTTACAGGCACAAAGAATGTTCCAATGAATTACACAAACATGGCAGCCTGTCTGTAAGAAATGTCAGGGTACCCATGATCTACTCTCATGAGGATTTATTTGTTTGTCTTTCTAACATGTTTTTAGGTTACATACAACTAAATTATTCTTTTTCATTCAGTCAAAATAATTATTCAAGGAAGTCTGTAATTTTTGGAAAGAATTCTATTTACTTTTAGGATTTGGAGTGATAGCAATGATCAACTCTTTAAACATTAAAATGGAATAAAATTTTCAGTACTCTTTTTCTTCCCCCAAATTTTTTAAGCTGATTTTAAATGAGAGACATTTATTTTATAAGGTTAATAAAAGAGAAAGTTAAAACCATGGTAATGTGGAGGGAAGATATCTATCTCTCATATGACAAATTAGTTTTGTGTCCCAAGTTATCTATCACACCATAAATACTTAACATTATTTGTAGAAACAAAGTTGCTTAATGGGAATTAGGAGAGTTGACTGTGTTATTGAGGTTGAATGTAAAATTTTATTCTATCAGAAAAGACAAGGGTAAGGAACAATAAAGGAAAGAAGACTGCAACATGGCTAATCTATTCTTACCCTAATCATAATGCTTATTCTGAGACAGCAGTTTTAGGGATAAAGTCAATGATCTCAGAGCAGCGGAATGGCCATTGGAGCACTTCACTATTAATTTGAAGTACTGTTATGTATAATAGTAACCCCATATCTCCTTGATGCCAGGTGGTCATAGGTTTTAGAAACAGACAAGAGGAGATAGTTGCTCATCTATTGGACTACAATAATAGAAACTACTTTTATACAGGATAATAACATAAGATCAAATGTTTCCTGTGATGAACAGCACAATAGAAATTAAGAGCATTTGATGGGCCACATGGCAATTTATTTTCAGAGCTAAGGGTTAAGCTCAACTATTATAATAAAGTAAGTTAAGATTTGTAGGATGAGAGAAATAGAACTGGATAAGAATCAGAGGACTTGGTTTCAGATTTATAGTAAACTTGGGATAGAGAATCTGCTTGGTTCAAATGAATCCATCCTCTTATATAGATCTATATAGCTCTTGCAAAGAGCCTTATCCCAGTGGTTCAAATGCTGGAGCCACTGCAGACATGAGAGAAGAATCTGATACGCCTTTGTCTTTGCCATGAAACCATCAGATGAGAAGGCACTGTAGGTAGAAGAATTAAAATATTTTGATGGGTAAAGAGTTCAAAGAAACAGTTCTCAAAAAAACTACAAATATCTAGAAAATATGTGACATATAAATATTCACTCTAACTTCATATATTCAACTAGCTTTTAAAAGAAATGTGAATAAAAAAAATGACTTTGTTTTTGACATTCAAAGTGGCATTAAAAAAATAACACTAGTTTACTTGAATAAATAAGGCTAAGGCCCAAACAAGGGCTACCAACTGAATTATTTTTCTTATTCATTCATAGTGAATATCACTAACTTTTGGGTAGTTCATGTACTGTAGTTTAAATGAATATATTTATGATGAATAGAATATTCTACTTTTGGCCAAGAAATCAATGTGATAATTTTTAAAAAATGCTTTATAGATGATTGCTGCTGTGATTATAAAATAAAACTGTTGGCAAGGAGGTTTACACATACTCACTACCAGATGTTAGTTCCTTCCATTCTCAAGAACAAAGATTGTTTGTGGCTCATATTCTGTATTGTTATTACAACTGCGTCATTTTATGAAAAGAATGTGTAAATTTTTCACACATTGATAGTTCACCTCTTATATACACTCTATGGAGAAATGGTAAAGACAGTGCCTGTTACTTACAGACTGGTCTTCATTAATGGGGTCCTGGACACTGCCGCTGCACTGAGGGACCCATGGGGGGTCAAACATTGGGACAGACGGCATTCCAAGCACTGGTGAGGGCAGGGTGAAGTTTATACTGGGCGGCGGGATCTGTTAATTGGCATCAGAAGAATAAAGTAAGATGAAGCATAAGCTAGAATGAGCCTAAATTACATTTGTGGCATAGCTCATAGAGCACCTGAAGTTATAGAGCACAGAATGACCATCTCTGGGCCTCAGTTTACTCATTAATAAAATGAAGGACTTCAACTGAGGGATCTCTATGTGTGTTCTAAGAGCTCTTTATTGATGATTTCTGTTTGTGTTAATCACTTCATCTTCCAGGAACCTTCCACTTATGTAGATATAGCAAAATGTCTGGAAGATAATAACCCTGAATTTTATATACTAGACTTTAGGGATGGTAATGAGATCTTATGGCTCATAGAGACATGATTTTCTCACACTACATTCTTCTATAGTTTAATTGTTTTAACAATAAGAATTCATGCATATTTGAATTAGGTTTACTTATATAATGAGAGAGAAAGAAGCATCTCTTAGGCCATACACAGGGAATTTCAGGTTCAAAGATTGAAACAAGACCTGAGCTGGTTTGCTAATCTAATCCCCCTGTGGGAATTGTCTCTTACCTTAAAAATCTGCTGTGCTCCCTCCTCCATCCGGGGCCAGACCTGGTAGCGAAACCTCCAGAGCGTGTGAAACTTTAGGACGGCGTTCAGTCTCTGCACGGTCTCCGGGTGATGGAATTCAGACATCAGCATGTCAGACACGGCTTCTGGTACTTTCACTGCACACAGCAGGAACATGGCAGCTAGAGACAGTTAACAATCCATCAGCTACACATCTTTTAGTTTTGTGTAATTCCTGGGGGTGGAGGAAAAGGGATATTGCTCCTACCTGCTGATAACGACTCCTGAGCTAATGGAGCCAGGCCACCAACACTAGAGGGACAAACCCTATTCCAGCCATTGGAAACCAAACATCATCCTTTGTGCCACTCATAGTCTTCCAATATCTGATATGGGGTAGCTAAAGCATGACATTTCAATAGAATAACACATTCTGTTCCAAGCATTCTTTGTGTCACAATGAAAGTGAATGCCAGAGAAAACAAATCAAAACAAGAAAATTACATACTGCAGTATTCTTTTTAGGAAATGGCCAGTCACCTCATAGCAACCCTAGGACAGTGCACAAAGGTGAACATTAAAAACTGCTTCAGTTACATTGACCATATTAAAAATAAAACACACATTGTGGATTCTGGTAGAAACTACTACCCCTCTAAAAGATACATGAGCTTGAGAAGTCAACAGAGATTTCATAAATCATAATGCCATTGTTATAAAGCTAATGAATAAGAAGAGAGATAGGTACAACTGTAGCACAGATGGAGGAACCAGAGGCAGTCCTAAAAACACACTTCAGAAGGCCTCCTTGGTGGCGCAAGGGGCTAAAGTCTCAGCACTATGAAGGTATCAACAGCCACTGCAGTTTGATCCCCAGCCAGGGAGCTGATCTACATGGCACAGCAGACCTCTCCTGACTCACCCGCTGCTCCCCTCAGCAGTGTATTTCAGTGGATCTGCCTGTTCTGCTCCCCACTCTGTCTCTGGTGAATCCTCTCCCCCTCTCCCCTCACACACACACCTCTGGCCTACACTCCAGCTCCTGTATGCATAAATAAATAAATCTTTGAAATAAAACCATACTTTAGAATCTCTCTTGTATCTTCTCTGGAGCCTCAAAACATTCACAGGCAATTACATTAAAAAAACTGGGGTTGAGTTTCAGCTCTCATACTTCTCTGCTATACAATCTTGAGTAAGCCTCATAACTTTTCCTAGCTTTTGCTTCTTCATTGATAAAACATCAATGGCAATGATTATGCTGCTTCTAATAATACCAAATTATTAGAAATAAAATAGTGTATTAAGAAAGTGATTTGTAGAGTGAAAGTGCTACACACTTCTAAAGTGCATTTAATTTTTATAGGTAATGTATAGAGAAAGGTGTGTGTGTGTGTGTGTGTGTGTGTGTGTGTGTGTGTGTTCAAAAGATCTACGTATGGTTTTCTGACTTTCTGAGCTGTGTACATTTATGGATAAATCCTTTAACTCATTGAGGCCCAGTTTGCTCATCTATAAAGAAGTTGTTGTGAGGATCAAGTAAATAACGTGTGTGATCTAGTTCTAACACAAACGTTAGCTCTTGTGATCACTAGTTTTTGATAATTCTCCTTAAATCTCCATTGTGCTCCTTTCTTTACTTTTCTTTAAAGTGTACTTAAAATTTTTTAAAACTCTTTAAGTCATTGCAGTCAGAGTTCTACATCAATCTATTAATCGAAACAGTTTTCTATTTGCAGCGACATGGATGGAATTAGAGGGGATCATACTCAGTGAAATAAGCCAGAAAGAAAGAGAAAAATATCGAATGGTTTCACTTATAAAAGGACTATAAGGAAACCAAATAGGAGAGAGACACTCAGCAGGTGGGGGGGGAGGGGAGGATAAGGGCACAAAATGGAGTAGAAAAGGACACGAGGGACCATGGAGGTCGATCACGGGTGAATTGGTGGTGGGTTACCCAAGGGAATACAAAATGTAAAAGACATAAATAACAATTAAAAAATATATACATAAAAAGAAACAGTTTTCTTTTTTAAAATTTTTGATAATTTATATATTTTACGTCATTGTTCATTTTGTACATTTGCTTTTTTTCCTAAGGTGTAGTCCCCATAGAATTTCCACCCCAGTTCACCTGTGCACCATCACCATAGTCCCGTGCTCTCTTCCCGCCCTTGTTTTGATTCCTCCCCCCTCCCCTTCCCTGCAGGATGTCTCTGATTTATAGTTGTCTGTTTATTTTTGTTTTGTTGAGTTTTTTATTGATAATATTTTTTTCCCTGTTCCCTTGTTTGGGTCCCTTATATTCCTCTTATAAGTGAAACCATATGATATTTTTCTTTTTCCTTCTGACTTATTTTCCTGAGCATAATCTTGAAACACTTTTCTTGTAAAGCTCACTAATCAGTAGAGCAGTGGCAGTTTAACAGCACTTGTTTCCTTCATCGTTTTTGATATCTTCCCAACAATCTCCTCGAAGAATTATCTTCCTTTGCATCTATGACTTGAGATTATTTAAGTTCTACTTATCCAATATTTTTTCTGCATCATATGCTAGTCAGTCTTCTTCATCCTGTCCTCCGAAGGCAGAGAAGGCCAATGGCTCAGTGCTCACCCTCTGCATTTTCCTCTCTACCATTTTTTACCCAGACATCTCATCTAATCTTGTTATTTCAGCTGCCACATATATCAAGTTTTCCCCAGAGTTATTGCTAGCTTTGGCCTTCCTCATTAGCTTCAGTGTCCTAGCACCAACCATAGGTCTCTTCATTGAAAACCACTATTTTGAAAACCAAGTTACTCATTGCTGCCACCTTAAACCTCGATAACAATTCACACTCTCTATACAACATTATGCAGGCCCAGAGCCCATGCTCAGTTTCCATAGTTCAATGGTAAGTCTGTATTCCGAAGTCTGTCATTCAAGGTCTGTCAAATCTGAGTCCCATTTCTTTTGCTAATGGTGCAGACTGGCGACCCCTTTACAAAAGTCATCTCAGTCATCAACTGGTCCTTAGGCTTTCAAACAAGTCTGACTAGTTTCCACACCCCATGTGGCTCTGCTTATATCATTTGCTTTGCTTAGTGAACTTCTAATTTTTCTTAATGTCTGGAAACCTGTTTCTCCATCTCATGGAGATGTCCATAGCTGCCCATAGTTGGGAAGTATGGCCGCCACCCCCCCAAACTCCCGTAGCTCTATTTGAGAAATAAGTGATAGAGAAGAAAAACCTGAACTTTAATATGAATAAAGATGTTCTACAAGCATTTGCTGCAGTATGGCATAAAAGCAAAAAAGGCTGGAATCAACCTAAATTTCCATTAATAGGTCCTGGTTAAATATATTATGTTCACTCATTCAAGAAAGAGTGAGGGAAAGCTATAAACTGATGTTAAAAAACAGTTTCCTAGATATAATGAAAAGTGTTAAATAGAAAAGTCTTGATAAATTGTGAAAAGGCTAAAGTACAATATGTACATTAGCACTTACATACATATGTGCATAGTGTATTTTGGGATTATGAAAAATGTTTAATTGTCTCTGGGAAAGGGGAGCAGGCTCATGGGAAAGAGGGTGATATTCTGATTACATGCTTTTATATTTTACAAATGCTTATATTTTTTATAATTAAAATAACTACAGAATAGGTAAAAAGTGGAAAAAAGTGAAGAACCACATTTTGCATCTACTGTTTACTAACTACATGACTTTGGTCATGTCACTTAAATTTCAACAAATCTGTTTTGAAATTATGATTTGGATATAGAATATTACACACATAAGAGTTAATAAAGTTACTGATAGCAGGTCATGGTAAATGTAGGAAAATACAACAGATCACAGAATTTTATTTTTGGTGAAATACAGTGAAAATGAATGCTCTGGGGAAATCATCCTGTATAACTGGGTAACACTCCAGGAGAGACACACGCTCTCATTCTCA
>PVIJ01000429.1:256430-295413 GCA_004024925.1 Scalopus aquaticus
CTCTCTCTCTCTCTCTCTCTCTCTCTCTCTCTCTCTCTCTCTCTCTCTCTCTCTTTCTTTCTCTCTCTCGCACACGCACATGCACACGCACACGCACACGCACACAGAGAGGAATCAGTGGCAGCAGGACCAGGGCCCTGTGTGTTCTTTCTTTACCTGCTGCCCCCGCCATGTGCTCGTCCAAGCTGAGCAGCAGCTCCCAGGCAGCTGGCTGGATGTCCCCGTACATCTCCTCTGTCAGAATCGGGGCTGCCTTTATTAACAGAGATAAGGGAGCGGGCGACAGGCTCATCACCTAGGAAAAGATGAATATCGTATCTTAAAATCTTTGAAGACACTAATTGCTGTACTCCCCTAGAAATGTGAGTGCTAGTTCTCCACTCTCTCTTTCCTTAAATGATCTTAAAATACATTCTGGAACATGAGCATATTCGTTGGCATGGCGTATAATTTAGTTGAGGCATAATTAGAAAAAAATTCATATTGATTTTATGATGCTTTGATCACAAAAGAACTGCTTTACAACAACCTAAGGAATAAAAATCCATAAAATAAGCACAGCTCTTTGAGTAAAAGACTCTGTTCAATATATCTTTGTGAAAAGTCCTAACGGACTTTCAAAGAATCCTTTTTTTTTTTTTTAATTAGGAGTTGGTTGTCACTGAGCAACTGCTAATTTATAAAGGAGTTTCATTTAGAAATTAGCTTTCAAAGCCAGTGTAAACTTTGATGGCATTTTTTTCTTTGAAAAATGTTATACATTATGGTTGTTAGCCCAAATTAGAAAAAAAAAATCAATCCATTATTTCAGATAACTTAGGCAAAAATTGTAGGCTCTAGAAAAATGTAAGTCTTTAATCATCATTTAAAACACTTCTCTGAAAAAGTACAAAATAGTGGGGTTTTTTGTTTGTTTTTGTCTGGGGAAACATACCGTGACTTAGAGTTTAGGTTGAAATAGCAATATAACAATGTGTCAAGCCCTGGGTAAGTAAGTATAATGTTTCATGTAGTTCATGCAATAATCGTTTCAGATGGGCGGATGTTATAATGGCAATTTTATACATTATGCAACTAAATTAAAAGAAACTAGGTAACTTCCCCCAAGGTCCCAGGTTCAGAGTAGCAAATGTGGAGTTGGAACCCAAACTGTCTAATTCCAAGACCTATAACCGTCTCACCACACACTGGTGGGAAATTAGCTTCACTGGAGAGAGAAAGGTTTGACACTTCCAGTCAAACTTCTAAGTCTTTTCTTCATGGACGTGGGCTGTTGAGCAAGAAGGGATATTTTATTTGCACATGTGGTGACACTTACTCACAATTAAAGGGGTATTTATATTGCACTACTAGACCCATTGGCATTGTATGCTTCATATACCAGTAACCAGGGCATCTGCGGCCCCGTCCCTATTACACCCCATGAATATTTCTGATCCAGGTGTCAATACCTGCAGTCTGATGTATTTCAGCATTCCTGAGTCCTTCTTCCCTTCCAGGTTGGCATCTGAAACTCTCTTCTTCAGAGAAGGTGTCCTCAGGCATGATTTATCAGAGCACTGAAATGAACATGTGATATGTGACAAAGAGTGTTGTATTCTCTCAAAAAACAGCAGTGCTAGTTCCCTCAAATTCTGTAAACAATTATCTTCATATAGTGGAAAGGGTAATTGAAGTAGTTTATGAGGGTTCCATTTTCTGAAAGTGATAAAAGCAATAACTTTATGATGAAAAAGGAACCTAGAGACATTTAGGAGCAGGCTCCTCTTCTACCATGGAAGAGACTGGGATCCTGAGAGGTGAAGCGATTTGAACAAGTTGCACAGATAGTTATTAGCAGAAGAAAGGACAAGAATCTCCCAATTGCCATTTCAAGACTAGTTATATTCCACCAAGTGGTTTAAAAACACAGATCCTTTAAAATATTAAGTCAGCTACGTTGTTGTTGGGAATATTCATTGGTGAAGTCTCTATGGCAATTTCTCAAAAAAATAAAAATAGATTACACATTATGATTCAGCAATTCTTCTTCTATGTATTTTTCTAAAGAAAAACACTAATCTGAAAAAGATATGCACATGCTTGTGTTCATTTCAGAACTAGTCACAATAGCCAAGACATAGGGGCAACCTAATTACCCATCAATGGATTACTGGGTAAAGAAATTGTGGTATATACACCCAGTGGAAAACTACTCAGCTATCAAAAAGATAAAACCTTGTCTTTGGGACATACTGGCTAGAAGTTGAGGTGATTGTGCTAGAGAAAATCAGTAAGTGAAAGACAAATGTATGGTTTCATTCATATGTAGAATACAAATAAAATGTTTTAATGGTTATAACATAACACAACAAAATAACTCTTAGACTCTGCAAACAAAATAGTGATTACCAGAAGGGAAGTGGAAAGGGGTGGAAAAAATTGGTAGAGGGAGGCATTTGGTATTTTGTTTGGGTTTATACTTTTGTCTTTATTTTTTTATTGAGGGACCATTGGTTTATAATACTGTATGTGATTCAGAGGTAGGGGACCACAGCCTTTTAGAGTAATTCACCAACCACATCCAACACCAGTGCACCCATAGTCCTCCACCGAAGTCCCCTGGGCATCCTCCCGTGGGAATCAATTTGATAGTAGTGAATGATGCTAGAACTTTGGTAGTGGGTACAGGGAGGTATATACACTTATCAAGGTATGTATGTAGCTATATTCTTAAAACTTACATGGTTAACTAAACAGCAAATTAAAACAAAAGTAAAATAAAAATCTTAAGTCAATAAAATCTACTCTCTATAATAGTCACTTTACAGGGTTAGATGTTACAAGCCAACCATTTGGTTATGGAACAAAGAAAATATCATAGAAGAGTAATAGAAAAAATAAAAGACTCATCAAGGAAGTATCCATCATACAGGCCTGACTTATACAGGTAAAATGGTCTTTAAAAACTATACTCATATATACGAGGCAGAAGTTCTTGCAAATTGTCTCCTTAATCAGGATCCAGAATAGGTCTGACTCATCTGCTTAAGCACGCAGAGACAATCTCTTCCTGTCACTCTCTAAATGCCAAGAAATGGCAGGACAGCAGCTGAGAGAATAATGGGCTCTAGCAGTGACAAGTCCTTATTTGTTTACCCTGAGTCCTGATTCTCCTATTTTGCACTCCAGACTGAGCAAAGAGGGAATCCATCCCTTTGCACAGAATAAACGCTCATTTGTTTTTTATGCCATGTCAATGAAACACTTTCTCCTTTAATGCCAAGGGAAAAAACTGAACTCCTTAAGAATTTTCGAACAGAGCTTCCCAGTGTTATAGAAGGAAGTACTGGAAAGAAAAGACAAAACTAAAAGTGCATGCAAGTTCCAAGAAAGTCTTTCAAAACTCTGACAAAAAGACTCAAGACAATGCATCTGTTATATGACTGGCAAAGAACAAACTTTTAACGTTAATCTACTTGGAAACAAATGAATCAGTTCTTGCTGTGTTTTCTAAAGATAAAAATGTGGAGGCACACACTTGGGAACATCTATTATGTGAGGAAAGAAATCTTGCATTTTCTCCCCTTCCTCCCCTGTAAATGTAAAAGTTATACACAAACCAAATATCATGCCTATTTATTCAATTTGAACTCATCTAAAATCATATACAACAATTACTTCCCATGGAAATGTAGGGGTGATCTAATTTCTTTTAAAACAGAAAAGGTATTTAAAAAGTGGTATCTGTTTTTCTTTCTCTTTATAAAACAATAGATATAAATTGTAGATTATCTGGAAAAAACAGAAAAATCATGAAGAGGAAAAAAAAATCCTTATAATCCCCAACCCAGTGCTAGCCATTGTTTGGGTCTTTTCGGTCGTTTTTATTTCCTATGAACTTAGCGCAACTGTGATCAGACTGTGTATGTGACACATAATATTAGGCAATTGATTTCACTATGATTTTATTATGAATATTTCCCCAGGTAATTACAATGGTTTTAAAATAAGATTTTTTTTTTTTTTTTTTGCATAGAAGAACTGGGATGTAGGTCAGAGATGCAGTGGGGTGAGAGGATCCACCAGAGACAGAATGGGAAGCAGAACAGGCGGATTTACTGAAAGACACTGCTGAGGGGAGCAGCAAGTGAGACAAGAGAAGTCTGCTGCACTGAGTGGGTCAGCTCCCTGGCCAGGGATTGACTCATGACCAGGGATCAACTCAGGCCATAGAGATGAAGCACTGAGAATTAACCCCTGGGTCATCAGGGAGGACCCCTGAAATAAGATTTTTGAATTTTGAAAATATTTCATTCTTTTCTCCTTTGAATGAACATTTTGTTTTCAGGGTTACTTTTAAAGCAATACTTCCTGGTTAAATTATAGTAATTTTAACCAAGCAGATACAGGAAAATACTTGGCTTAGGAAAAAAAAAAAGGCAAACAGTCAAGTTTGCCCTTTATACTCTGGGAACTGTGGGGTTCTACTTAATCCATAAGTCTAACTTCTCAGAAATGAAATATTTATTATTATGGCATGCTTCCCTTGGCAGCATAGTGCGTTCAGTGACCTCATGACCTTTACTCTTGTTTTTGTGGGAAGGAAAGGGAACTGGAAGAGATTTCAGCATGGAAGGGTGATGGGCTAGTCACTCTCCTTGAATGACTTGTTCAGACTTGAAAGATATCAGAGATGGAATAGGAAGCTAGTTTCAAAGAGATCTACTTATCATTTGTGGTTCTTGGAAGAGTTAGAAGTTTTGCTGGACTGTGAGATGCACCTGGTGGCTGGAATTACATAAAGCTGGGTCTTGTAAGAAGTTCAAGACTAGAAACCCAAGACCAAAGGATGGAATTTCTCACTAATAGAGGACTTCATTCATTGTTGAGTAAATCTACAAAAAGTAGCTGTGTTAATGGGAGTTAGATAACCTCAAGAACTGTTAGGGACCTGGGGCACACTTGCCAAGGGATGGCAAGCACTTAGAGACTGTTGCTTCTTCTATCATACAACTTGGATATATTAGTTATTTTTGACTCTGACTTTTCATTCTGATCATTATTGATTAAATTTACAATGTAGGGATTTATCACTTGGAGTATTTGGATGAGGAGGGGCACTTGGGCCCACCAAATTCCCCTCGAAGGGATTAAGGAATACAAGTTCTGAATCATTTGGTGGTGTTTTCTAAGACTGAGAACTCCCGATGAAATCTTGGGATGTTCAGTCTAAATGTAAGATGAATAAAATAGGAGGAGCAAAAATAAAAGACAATGTCTCTCCCAAGACAAAAAGAAGAGCTTTGATTTTCTTTTCCTCAAGGCTTGGCTGTGTTGCCTGTTCTGTCCTGGTTTCATGATTTTCTGATATGAACTCTTTGAGGAACCTCTCTAATTAATAGAATATGTCGACGGATTTCTGTCCTTTGTAATAAAGATTATTGCTGAGAGAGGCATAATAATTATTTTAAATAAAAATTCCCTGTATTCACTTAATAATTCAAAAATATTTACTAAGAGTTAGCCATATGCCAGGAACTGGGTTAAGTTCTGGGCTTATGATAAGGGGCAAAATGCACATGATGCTTGTACTCATGGAGAACGTTTTTCTAGAAGAGAGAGAAAACAAACAAATGGAAAGTCAAGGTTAGTAGAAAACGATACCTATGCTAGCAATGCTGATAACCTGTGAAAAAATGAGGTATTTAAAATTTGGGAAAATGGTGATTAGCCTATCAAGCTTTCTGAGAAAGGGATTTCATCGTTTTCTGGGAAAAAACATCCTGCTAATAGAAGTGCAGTATTTCCCCAAATGTAACCTAGACCCTTTGTGTCTCACCATCTTTGGATTGTGTATGATGGATGGAATATGTATGTTATGAGAGTCATTCTGGCCCATGAAATCAAGGTCTCTGGTCTGGTCTTCGCCTCACAACAGAGTTTTCCATAGCTTTAAAAGAGGATTAATCCTGCAGGAGAGCAGCTGGCCAGGTGCATTGTTGCACAAAATTTACAGATACTGTCCTTTCCGTTTAGGACCCACATCACCTTTTATTCCTCTATCCTTTTTGGCTGAAAGGAAACAATATTTTCATCTACTTTTTATCAGGAAGCATTAATTGAATATTTCCTCTTTTTAGAACATAGCATTGGGTAAGGTAACAATATATGGGGAAAATAAATGAATTGTTTGTGAAGATGATAATATATGTGTATATATTTTTGTAATATTGTGTATATATAATATATATACACATTTGTACATTTCTATATATAAAATGATAGTCTATAAAAACTCGTGTTTGAAACTCTACTAAAGTGGACTAACAGAATGTACAGTGAGTCTCTAAGCACTGAGAGGCAGATTAACAGATCAATCAGTTAGATATGTTATAAAACGTGCGCTAATACCAGTATCTTCTGCCATAAAAGCTAATTAAAAAGGAAATGGAAATGATACAACAATTGCTCATAAGACTAGGTTTTAATCAGAAGCACTGTTTTTATTCTTGATTTATTGCCTACTCTGTTTTAATTTTGGCTCTAGAAACAGGCATTGTTCATCTATGTGACAGATTCAAAGCAGGCAAATGGAAGCATCGTAAGAGAAAAAAAGAGCTCTAACAGGAGGCTGGCATTTTGAAAATAAAATGCTTATCACCAAAGACTCAATACATCTGTCCAGCTCTCCACCTGTGTGACTCATTTAGATGTGTTAAGGTGAGCGGATGCTTGCTCTTGTGCACTTCTCCCTCTCCTTGTCAGAAAGGTGAGCCTTTGGGCTACTTCAGGCCAGTTCCCTGGTTGAGAGGTGAAGGGCACTCGAGTTATATAACCCTTACATAACCCACTCATTCAATATTTACTGTCCCTTTGCTAAAGTGAGGTACTCTGCTGGCATCACACTGGAGTAAGATGTGTAAGACTGCCTCAGTTCTTGGAAAGTTTATGATTAAGTGGCAGAAGAAAAAAGGAATAGCAATAGACTTATTTTGCTAGCAGAGTGATTACTATCTCTCCATGCTTCCCACTACTCACAGGAGAAAAGCTAAAGTTCTTCCCACAGCTTGGGAGACCATTCCTGGTCCAGTCCTTTATCTGCCTGTCCATCCTCATCATGGACCTCCATTGTCTGTGCTCCAGACATGGTTCTTTGGACTCACCTCTTCTCTCTGCTTGCAAAATTCTGTATCCAATTAATATCCATGCCTCCTCCCGTCAAGGCTCATCTGCCACTTTGTGGAGAGGCTGTCTTATTCCCCTGGCAAGTTCAAAATCTTGCTCATAAGCTCTCTCTGTGCAGTTTACTGCACTGTACAGTGTAAGGACAATGTGTTTCTCCTTCATTGTGCTTACTGCTATTGCAATTTTAACCAATCCGGGGTGTTTATTTTATCAATGTCTGTCTCTGTAACTAGTTTGTGTGACTCATATCAAGGCAGGTTTACTATACCTAGCAGAGCAGGGGCACATATGACTCAGATGTTCTTTAAAAATTTGTGAATAGATGAATGGATGAATGGGTGAATAATTGAATGAAAAATGAGAAAAACCCAAGTAAAATGCCATTGCAACTTAGAGGAAGAAGGAAGGGTAGAAAAAACCATTAATCATCCACCTGCAGTATACCCTGTGTTTACCACTAGGACGACTGAGTAGGTGTCAGGGAGGATATGGCACTTGAGTTTGATCTTCAAGTATGTTTGGATTTGACCAAATCCAAGTGAAGGTGAAGCTGGAGAAAAGGTATGACAGTAAGAAATTTGAATGTGTATGAACAGCTATTTAGAACATGTATTTTTGTAACTTCCAACATATATGGTTTTCTATTAAAACAAAGGGAGTTTTTTTATATGAAGAGCTTACCTAAATGAAAATAGGTTTGCTTCAAATGTAATGTTATTTATATTTGAAATATATAGGTATATATACAGGTACATAGCATGTGTGCTATACATGCATATAGATATGTGTGTAGGTATATAGATACATGCATATTGATGCAATGCACATAGGTGTGCATGTTGTGTATAATGTTTATAACATGTATATGGCTACACATGTGCACACACAAACATGTATATATTTTTTGTTCTTCTTTTGCTACAAGGAAAATCAAAGAATTTATTTATGAAGGTGATAATATATATTTATATATTCATAAATATAAAATGATAGTTTGTAAAAATCCATCATGTTTGAAAGTACCCTAAATGTCTTAGCAGTTCAAACAGTTCACTTGTAACCCACATTGATATATTCCCCTCAGAATTTTTATAGTTTGAGTATTATGATATGTAATAAAGCCTAGTTTGAAAAACACTAATTTTGTTTTTTTCTTTATTTTCTTACATCATTGTTCATTTTTGTAATATTTGATTTCTCCCCGATGTCCCAATAATTCTCCCACCACCGAGACACCTATGACCATTACCACAGTCCCTTGTGCTCTTCCCTCCCTGTTGTGACCTGTCCCCCCACACCTCCCCTCCTGCATGCCTCAAATCTATGATTTGCCTGCAAAGAAAAAGCTTAAGTTGAAATGAGTCTAAATGAGTCTAAATGAATATGCTATAAATGTGAACTATGATGATGGCATTTTTCTGAGGCTCAGCTTTTTCCCCAATAAAATGAGGAGGACAATATCTCCCATCCAAGATTTGCAAGACTGAAAAACCACTCTGTCAATGAAAATGCCTCCTTTATACTCACATGTATGCTTCAAAAAATATTAAAAAATGATTACACCCCAGAAGGCAAATTAGCACACTTACATGGCATGAGGTATACTTTTTTTTTCATTTAGAATCTCTCATAGTATCCAAAATTTCTTCAATAAACATATTGCTTCCATAATTAAAAAGTTGTAATTTAAAAAATCCCTTTGCAAGTGCTAAAGCATTAAAAATTACTATACAAATTAGCTGTGCATTTTTGCATTGCTCATATTCGCTGGTTGTTTGATTTGTATATTATTGCCATTCCCCCATCCCACCAAACTAGGCTTGCCAAATCCTTAGTAGATAGATCCTCTGCTCCAACTTTTTATTTTTTATTCCCTCCAAAATATCTGGCTTAAAATGGTGCCAATAGCAGGTGCATTATGAATACTCATTGCATTGAATAGGTATTATATAAAATCTCTTTGCAAAACCACTTGGGAGAAGCAGCTGCAAGGGCAGTATGTGCATCTTGGGATCAGGCCTGTGCCGGGGCAGGTGGGTAGTGCAGCGCTTCCCTGGCAGGAGCACAACAGCCCTGGTTACTGTCTTCATCTGCTGCCAACTCAACTCTTCAGTGCAGTGGTCAAGAGAGCACAGCTGAGGGCCTCCCTGGTGGCGCAATGGGTTACGTCTCAGTGCTATGAAGCTGTCTGCAGCCACTACAATACTATTCAGTCCCGATCCCCAGCCAGGGAGCTTGCCACATGGTGCAGCAGACCTGTCCTGTCTCGCCCGCTGCTCCCCTTAGCAGTGAATTTCAGTCAATTTACCTGTTCTGCTCCCCACTCTGACTCTGGTGAATCCTCTCATGCCTCCACACCTCTGGCTACACCCCAGCTCTTGTATGCATAAATAAATAAATATTAAAAAAACAGAGTGCAGCTGAATGCTTCAACCACGCAATAGTTCTTTGAAAGTATTTCCTTTCATCTATTGGCTAGATTAGTGGATTATTTATTTGCAAACACTTGGGTCATTTATTGCTTATTCTTAATCGTAACTGTAGGAGTTTCCTACTGCTGCTGTAAGCACATTACCACAACCTTCATGGCTTAAAACAACACGAATTTATTACCTTACTGTTCTAGAGGTCTCAGAAGTGTGAAATGAATTGGCAGGGCTCTGTTCCCTCTGAAAGCTCCAGGGGATCATCTACCTCCTTGTCTTTTCCAGTCCCTAGAAGCTTCCAGCATTTCTTGGCTCAAGGGCCTACAATGTCCTGACCTCTGCTTCTATTATCCCATCTCCCTCCAACTGTCTTACCTCCTTTCTTGTTCACCTGTAAATCCCTCTGATTACATTGAGCCTACCTGGATAATTCAGGATAATCTCCCCATCATAAGGCTCTTAACTTATTCATATGAGCAAAATCCCTTTTGCTCCTTGAGATGACATATTCACAGACTGCAGGGATTAGTGCCCAGACATCTTTGAGTGGGGGCATTATTCTGCCCACATCAATAACCTATACATCATCACCCTTCCTATCAGTTCAGACTTATTTATAGAAATAAGGCAAAACCTGGGAAAATATTCTATGTTTCCTTGTGGACACAAAGACCAATCATTTATTCTTTTGTTCTCATCTTCTACCTTTGCTCGGAACCACACAGATGTGCAATCTGGTTTCTATAACTGCACTGGCCTCACATTTTTCTTCTAGAGAGGAGGGTGGTTTGGGTGTCATTTTCCCTATCATTGGTCTCTGAGCCGGTGATCACTCACTCACCTCTTTCTGTTTCTTGCCCCTGAGAGCCACGTTGCTGCTGCTGTTGCTCTCCCGGAGGGCATCCACGGTGTCGCCATACAGCAGCTTGATGGCCCTGACCAGCCGGGCACAGGAGCGGCTGTGGTGCAGGTAGCAGTGAGGGTGGCAGTAGTCCACGTGTGTGCAAATGAAGCTTTGCTGATTGCACAACAAGATCATGACCTGGAACACAGACAGCACGAGACTCAGTCAGGCAGTCAGAGAACAAACGGAACATTCCTGTGGGTGGGAGATGGACAGTCAGATGCCAGCTGTTCTTGATGGGTCTTTTTAAAACAGTGAGCAGTAATTCCCAAGAGAAAACAAAGTTACAATTCTTTATGTACGTGGCTTCTTTTTCTTTCTCCATTCATACTTGATTGAAAGAACTTTTTGAAATAATGAAAGGTTAAGTTAAGGGATTTTTTAAAAAGTTTATTTATTTATGCATACAAGCTGGGCTGCAGGCCAAAGGTATGGGGTGGTGAGAGGGTTCACCAGAGACAGAGTGGGGAGCAGAACAGGCAGATCGATGGAAATACACTGTTGAGGGGAGCAGAAGGCGAGGCAGGGGAGGTCTGCTGTGCCATATGGGAATCCCCCTGCCTGGGCATAGAACTCGCCGCAGCTGCCGACAACTCCACAGTGCTGTGCTCAACCCGTTGTGCCACCAGGGAGGCCAAGTTAAGGGATCTTCGGAAACTTGAAACAATTACCGTGAAGGGATTGATTTTAAAATATTTTAAAAATGGGGGCCTCCTGTTGGCACAACAGGTTAAGTGTCAACACTATGAAGCTATCCGCAGCTACTGCAGTATGAGTTCTATCCCTGCCCAGGGAGCTTCCGACATGGCGCAACAGACCTTTCCTGTCTCTCTTGCTGCTCCCCTCAGCAGTGTGTTTCAGTAGATCTGCCTGTTCTGCTCCCCACTCTCTCTGGTGAATCCTCTCACCCTCCCCCATATTTCTGGCCTACACCCCAGCTCTTGTATACATAAATAAATAAATTTTTTAAAAAAGGTATTTTAAAAATGAAGATTTTCTGAAACATTATTTTTTCTGTCTTTCTATTGTTGAAGGAGCCAGACAGAAGAGCATAAACCAGTGAGAAGTTCTGTCTCAAAGAATGTGACTGACTTTGACAGCTTTGACTGTCTTTAACTCTAGTCTACCTACGTGGAACTTGAAAACATTTCTGCATCTTTCACCATGGCCTATAACTGTCAACTGGGCCTTGGCTCCCACTGTAGAAGTTCATTTCCACTCTCTAAAAAGAATTTTTCCCCCTCTGGCTTTTGACTATTGTAGTTCTTCATTTGTGGCTTGATCAGGCTTAAATCAAATGAATTAGAGTTTTTGCATTTTTCAGGTTGATACCTCTAAATGGAATTGCTGGATCATATGGTAGACCCACGTTTAATATTTTGAGACATCGCCACACTATTTTTTCATAGGGGCCAGTTCCCCAATTTTAAATGATTTTTCTATTCAATGTCAGGTTGCTTTGGAAGTTTTCTGAATTGGTATTGACAAAGTGAATCCAATGGTAGTGAATCTAGCCAGAAACCAGACTATGCTGAAGAACTGAGTTGCAAAATTTACATTTCTATGAGCAAAACAAACAAAAATCCAGAACAACAGAATACATAGTATATCATACCAATTAATATACATTTACAAAAAAAGATACAACTAATGTATGGCATAAGGAGTTAGAATTGAGGTAACTGTGAGGGGAGGCAAGAAGTAGGGGATGGTTGAGGGCCCAAAAAGCACTCTAAGGTGTTGGCAAGTTACTTTTTATGCCTTGAATCAAACATATGTATTAACTTTGCAAAAATTTATTGAGCTATAAACATAGACTTTGTATACTTTTCAAAGTAAATTCAATGTCACTAAAAAGTTTACTTTAGAAACAACCGCTTCAGAAATTCTAAAAATCAACCAGTCAGGGACCACTTCCGGAGTGAAAGCCCCGCCCTAAGAATTCTGAGGAGCCTCACATACCAGCCACTCTTGAACTGATCTTGACAGGAAGTCAGATGAAAATCAAAGGAGAGGGTAACAGTCTCTATCTAAGACCAAAAACTGTGATGTGGCACCTGGCAATTGTGGATGAGGTTATGCTTCACTATGTTTCACCTGACTTCTCTGTTCAAGCCCAGCTCAAACCTTGAGTTCTAGCCTGTACCTTAAACCCACAGTTTCCCTGAAATCCACTCCTGCCAGTGTCCTGTGCATACCTCTTTGAGATGTAACCACTATCATCTCAGAATCTCCATGTTCTGGCTTAAAATGTCTAATACAGATCCAAGACTGACACCAGACCTTGAATAAAGCTTGCCTGGTCCTAACGTTTGCGTGTGTTGCTCAGGCTATCTTGACCATCAACCTGGCTTGGTCCCTCATGGTCTTTTCTGACATACAGTGACCCACAAGCCATAGCAAAGGACCATTGGTCTTAGTTAAGCTTAAAATGAATACCAACCCCAGTGAGTACTGTGAAGTTAGCTGAAAAATAAGTCTCTGTGTTTTCTTGGGGGCTAAATTATATGAATGGTTTTAGTATAATCTCTTGTTTTCCCTCCGTGGATCTTCCCCAGTGCCAACAGAAACTGATCTCAGGGGTCCTCCTGAGAGTCCTACTTACATGAAGCCACGACATGTTCCTGTGGTAATTCTCCTCTGTGCCGGCGGTGCTCATTCCCTCTGGCTCAATGCTGGGCTCACTTGCACTCCAAGGACTCCCTTCTTCAAAAGAAAAAAAGTCAGGAAAGGTTGGATTGTTCAGTCTCCTTGGAAAGCATGTTGGTATCATAGAGTTGTCCATGCTTTTGAATCCAAGGGAGGCTACCTTGACCCAGTAGATTCCAGGACAAAGCATTGACTTTCGTGGAGGAATATTAATAGGAGCTGTTCCCTTCATCGCCAGTTGAACTGGCAATTACAAAGACATTTATAGTATTTGTTGTGGTGGCCTCCATTTTGAGATGGGAGCAGAGAAAAAGTTGAGTCAAATCTTTGACTTGTTGAGATGAGCAAGCAATTGCTTGAGTGTGCCCAAAGCCCTTCCAGACTGCCCAGACCTTGCAGGTGAGCTTAAGTAGGGACATCGAGCAACTCACAATGGAGGTTGCAGAGAGCTTTTGTTTCTGTGCTGATAACAGGCGCTGCGCCTCTTAACCACTGGGCTTTGCTATCTGAGCTATTTCAACTTAGGTCAAGTGCTTCAGAAAAACTAAGGGAATCTGAAAGCAATTGTGTCCATCATGGACAACCTTTTGCCCACAGTATTATGTGAGGGAAAATATGCAGGAGACATCTCTTGGAATTCACTACTTAGTAGACTATACAACATCTTGTCCTCAAATCCCAAAGCTTGTCTGGGTCTTTTCTGTGACAAAACCATGCTTTTAGGCTGGAGAGTTTGACTCAAATGGTTGGTTTAAATAGATCAATGCCAATAATTAATTGAAATA
This sequence comes from Scalopus aquaticus, assembly GCA_004024925.1. Classification (NCBI taxonomy): domain Eukaryota; kingdom Metazoa; phylum Chordata; class Mammalia; order Eulipotyphla; family Talpidae; genus Scalopus; species Scalopus aquaticus. The sequence continues at coordinate 270,362 of PVIJ01000429.1, forward strand.
GGTCTTTGCCCCAAACTAACTGATGCCATGGTGATAGCTTCAGACCTGAAACAAAAGAAGTCACAGAGATTTTTCTATTGTCTGCTTAAAAAATAAGCTGAATCTTAAGTGCTGCATACATTAACTATTTCAAAGGCAAGGGTGGGTAGGTGTAGGAAAATTTCCTATTTTAAACTCTTTCTGACGAGATATACTCAGCTTCTATTTCAGCAGACTTGATCGATAATTTATTCACATTTCCTGACTGACTTCTGAAACAACTGGCCTGGAAAGGGGAGCTCTCTATTTTGCTTCTCATATAGGGAATGAATGTCAGAGAAGACATGCGTCCACCCTTACGTAACGGTTACATTTTGGGCAGCTGCTAAGTCCTGTCGCATTCCTGCTTACTTTTCTAGTCTATTCTCAGGGCCTACAGAACTGGCACATTTGGGAAACCTGTCTCTTTGGATCTTCCAGTGACAATCTACAACTCTAGTGCTTTGGTTGGATACAGAGTTCTTAACACACTTTACAGTCATCTTCTAATTTATTTTTATAACAACCCTTTAGAGTAGGTAGAGAAAATAGGATTACACCCAGTGGATAGTTGGAGGAAACTAATCCCTGAGTCATTAGCTGCTTAGCTGAAGGTCACTACTGGCAGCTCTAGATAGTCTTTCCTATCTGATATTTTGGTTATTTTTACTGTGAAGTAGAAATTTTAATATATAGGAGACCTTTAGCTAGCTGTCCCCAGTAAATTTCTACATTTTGTTTTAAAGTTTCTTCCAGAAGACTGGGCCCCCACACACCTTTGGATTCTTAAAAACTGTCCTCATCATGAAAGTGGTTTCTGCTCAAAAATACACCCTCTATCCTGACTGCCTGAGCAGAGGTCAGCGTCAGCTTCGCCAGGAAGCTTGCCAATGGTGCAGCATCTCAGGCTGCACTCTGACCTACTGAATCAGAATCTGCGTTTCGAGAGACTGCCCAGTGGCCGGTGTGCACACGACGGTGGCACAGCCTTGTCCTAGCGGGGAGCAGGGTTTGCCGGCTGCGTGAGCGGTCTAGACTAACACTCTTCCTCCATCTATTACATGTAAGAAAATGGACTTCAGCTGCTTCAGGATTTGGGCGCTGCCTTCCTACCCCCCACGTCCCTGCACACCCCACTCCTCTCTGTTACCTAGATCAGTGACAGTGTCCCTGCTCTGGGACAGCTGCAGCTCCTCAGCCTCAGACTCTGAGTCCTGCCGTGATAACTTGCTGCTCTTTAAGCTGCCGACCCGGCGAATGCTGGACAAGGAACCCCCCTTCTTCACTTGGAAACTGCGGGTTCCTTTAATCTGGAGCAGGCGGGAACCTCCTATCCTGATCTTCCTGCTGGGAACTGTATTAAAAGAATAAAATAGGGCTTTTTCCCCCTTAGTTTTCCCCAGTCAGTGTTAGATCCAAGCTCTTCCCAAATGGTCCCTGAAGAGCCTCCGCTTTGTTGCCGGGGAGGAGAGCATGGCTGGACCAGGAGCTTCTTCCAAGCCCCAGTCAGGCACTTTGTTAGGCAGGCTGGAGGCGGGCTCCACCAGGAAGCTTCTTTCTTGGACACACAGCTCATGGGTGCTGGGAACAACCTGCTCTCTTTGTGGCTCAGGGCTCACAAGCAGGGGTGTGCCCTGCAGCTGCAATATCTATCACGACCCTTTGTGCCAGTACATAACATTATGTATATCCATGAACCAGCTCGTTGCTTGATTCGATACAACCACAGACCATTTGTTTTAGTTTTTCTTTTGAGCTGGGACTTGGAGGATTCTGTGAGCTATGCAAACTCTTATGTAAACCCCTTCATTTGGGAATAATACCTCATTAAGAAATAAAAACAAGAGGTGCTTCTCTCTTCAACAGTCAGCAGTGGGTTCCGCTCAGCTCCTCAGCAAGGGCACTAAAGGATCTGTTTTCACTGGGGCGCTGTGGGTGAGCATGAGTGTGAAATGGTTCCATTTTCAATGCACCTAGTGATTTCACAGCATCTTCCTTTCAGTCAAAAGGCTGGGTGAGATTTGAGTCCAAATGTTTCAATACCCTGAGCCAACCTTACAGTCTATGTGTACCAAGAAGAACATGCATTATTCATCTTTAGTGTTCTGGAAAAAACAGTCATCAGTGAGGAAAATAAAAGGTAGAAGAAACACGTTTAAACTTGAAACCTACTTTTTATAATCAAAAGCACCCTTATTTCCTATAGTCATAGACACAGCTTCTTCCTTCACTTTTGAATTTTTTTGGTATCACCCATAGATTTTATAAAGAAAGAAAGCCTTCACAATCATTACAGGAAGGAGTGATTTTTTTTAAAGTTTCTTTACAAATAAGATTTCTTGCTAATTATTTAAGACATAGCTATTAATATTTTTAAAAGTCCCTATCAGGATGATTGCATTTTAGTCTTGGGTTTCTCACTCACAGGAGAGTTAGTCTGTGATGTGATAAAACGTGTACATCTCTATAAAATGTTAATTAAATGTGTCCTTTTAATGCCATGTAATGGAGCCAAGAAGAATTCCTGTGAAAAATGTGAAATATTTAATCTCTGATGTATTCTTGTGGTTGAAAAAGATTAAAATGATCACCACTCAGCTGCCAAAGTCTCCTGGAGCTCCCTGAACACATCTGGATAGAATTTCACATATCAGGTGCAGTCTTTCAGTACAGTTGGAAACGCTCCACAAAGACTATAGACCAGACTGCTCTATTTTAATTATAGCACAACACTCTTCATATTTTTTAATATTAATTTCAGAGTTAATTGAGACTTTATGATCTACCTAAAATATATTTGAGACAGAATAGAATTATACTTTTTAATGACTATTCATACAATTGCACGTCAAGGTAGATTGGGAAATAGAGAAAAAGATTAGAGAGAGATTTTTTCTTACAGATGCACACTCTAGCATACTTTGCCTAAGTTCATGATACCTGCTATAAGTGCAATAAAAAAGCCACAAAATGATATGCTCTGAGAGAAATTTGGACAATCTGTTCTACCATCAGAGATAATTGGAGATATCCAATAGTAGTGGAATCAGAAATCAAGTCAGTGTTTATTCACCAAGGACATAGCAATGAGAATTTAGATTTGGTATTAAACATGCATAACATCCGTCGGTTGAGCTAATACAGCACTGAATTTTAGTTTTATCTCCATGACAACAAGAACTAGTATGAAAGTCAAACAAATTTATCTAAATTGAATAAAACGTCTCTTTCTCTTCTCTCTCACATGACATCCTGCTGACTCCAGACTAATTCATAGGACTGATAAAACCCCATCACTTATTCCCTGAACTAATGAAACTACTTAACTATTCCCCATATCCCACTCTCCCAACTCAAGTCATCATCAAACACATAACTCATGCCTACATATTTACCACTTTTCTGTTCAAAATCTGCCAACAACTTTCAGACACAATTAAGTTAGAATGACCTTTCCTACCATGTTGATAGACCCTTATTTGACCTTTGCCTGACTTTCAGAACCTATGTCCTACTACTCTGCTCGAATTCATTCCATTGCAATCATGGGGGCCTTTTTGCCTTCCTTTGAATGCTTCAAGTTCATTCCTATATCAGAATTTTGTTCTCACGTGTGTCCTTTGCGGTACTGGGTACTTGGCATTTTATGGTCCTTTACTCTGTCATTTATGAGATCCTTCTCTGAGTAATGACACACGCTTCCACTCTAGAAAGTGACAAATTCTCTGACCCTGATTTTTTTCCCACCATACTACTATCTCTACTTGAAAGTCTAGTATTTATAATGTTATTTACTATTATGCTATTAACTATTAGCATATAAACTAGAATATATTTGGAGAAATTTTTCTGCTCAATGTCACAGTCTGGGAATCTTCAATACTGCTTGGCATGCAATAGGTATTCAATAAATGATTGCTGAATAGCAAATACATTTTGGTGTTTGAATTTTGGAATACCAGATGAGTTTGTTTTGGGGTAAAATGGTTTTATAGACTGGCTTAGGGATTTTAGGCAGACATTTGGAGTACTGAAGATAATTCCATGTTAGCTTTTCCTTGGTAGAATCTGAATTGTCCTCAAGGTTGTTTATTTCAAGTACTGACATGTTAGCACTTATAAAAAACAGATGGTAGGAAATTTTAAATGCAATTTTAATAATCTCATTTAGTTGGGCCCCATGGTTCCTATTTTCATTTTAGCTTTAGCAGCTGTTATCTGCTTGTCAAAAAAATGAAAGAATATTTAGGAAACTTGGGGAAGATTTTTGCCAACTAGTGAAGGACAGTTTACAGATACAGTCTCATTTTATTTTATCTGGAGTTTTAGTTTTCTGACCTTCATTAAGTAGACAACTTTCATATATTAAAGGTCATTCTATGAGAAGAAAAAACACTAAGCATTTATGTACTTGAACATTAAAAACAATTTACACAAAAGCTAACCATTAAATTGTTTTTAAAAGTTAATTTTATGTTTAATTTTGTTTAGCAGTATAGAAATTTTTTGCTGATGTTAAACCACATCAGTGACTTTTATGTCAGTGACTATCAGAAATAACTAGCAATATATATATATAATATAAAATGCAATTAGCAAAAAAAAAAATCCTTGTAGGGTATGTTTAAAAGATGTAAGGTTCTCATGATATTCAGTTACACTTGTCAGAAGTAGTAGAATTTGAAAAAAAACATTGACATTATATTTCTTCATACTTGAACTTGGCTACTTTTTCCTATAACCCAGCTTCTGTTAACTATAAAATCAATACAATATGATACAATGATTCTTTGTATTTTCTAAGTGTCATGACACAATCTTATTTTCAAATATTCAAAAAATTTCCAGTGTACACCCATTTCTTACAAGATTTCAAATATGTAAATATTTTAAATATTTTGTTTTCTCAATTCAGGTATATTTCTTTCAAGATCATTCATACTTTAAGTTATTTAACATTTGTGGAGTTATTTGCTAGAGGACACTAGAAAGTGTATAAAATCATCTTTGATCTTCTTCACAAATGTGCTGATGTCCTTTTAGTTGAAATCCATTAGAACAACAATGAAGAATAACACAATTTAAGAAACAGCAAAATTAGATATAATGTTAATAGTATAAAAGGTAGAGAGCAACTTAAAACTCAGCAGTTTTTATATAACTCATATTTAGGATTTATTGCATGAGTTCTAATCTATCTGTTCAAGATATAAAAGATAATAAGACTAGCAATTATTCATTGTGTACCTATTATATATCAGCTACTGAATTTATGTTTTACTTTTATTGTCTCATTTAAAGTTTTCAACATCTAAATTTGGTTGGTGTTATTAATCTAATTTTACAGAGAAAAAAATGTGGCTTAGAAGGCAAGCAGCTTAGACAAGATCACAGTTAGTGATCATCATTTTAGGGTGGACATTTTCTCATACTGTAACATATCTGAAATTGAGATTTATCTTAAACAGTTGATCATCTCTTAAGATGACTAGTGTCAGGTAGCAATTATGACACGTTTGTTATTGCTTACGCCCACATGAACATCTAAAGCATCAGTGACAAAATGTACAGAATGGAGGGCACTGTCTTTTAACTCCAAGAAGCCAAATAACTGAGAGGTGGAGGAGTGGGCAAGGTGATAAGTGAGAGGTGTTTGGTTACATTGCTGAAGCAGGAATTAAAAGTCGGCCTGCTTCTTACAATTAAAACTTGGCTGAAGTAACTGGCACAGATAACTTTTTTCTTTTATAGCACCATTTAAAATATGATGTATTATTAATGTTCTGATTACATAGAGGATATTGTCACATAGAAAAACTCAACACTCACAATTCTGAGTTAAAAACTAAGAAATTTGAATTCTGCATTGAAGATTGTTTAGAAAACCTTCAGCCACTTTATATGTATCTTTTTTTCTTTTGCTTTATAAGCTTGATATATATGGATAATAAAAATCTATATCTGATCAAGTTTGAAGTTCTCTTTCAATAAGAATGAAAAAAAAAGTGAAAAGAAGAGCTGAATTGGGAAGTATTTCTCCTCTCTTACTGGTACATAAAATAACAGTTCATCTTACAACTGATTAGAGTCAAAGGGACCTCGGGAGCTGCTGAGCTGGAATTAGAACGCCAGCCTCTCTGAGTGCAAGGTCCGATTCCTCACTAGTCTACTTTCCCACCTCTTCGAGTGAACACCATATTGTAGAGTCAATAATTTTAGATTTCCTGGGCGTCCCTGGTGGCACAACGGGTTAAGCGCAGCACTGTGGAGCTGTCGGCAGCTGCAGCGCTAGTTCGCCAGTTCACTAGTTCGAGTTCGATGCCTAGTAGGGGAGATTCCTGCATGGCGCAGCAGACCTCTCCTGCCTCGCCCACTGATCTCCTCAGCAGTGTATTTCTGTCGATCTGCCTGTTCTGCTCCCTACTCTGTCTCTGGTGAACCCTCTCACCACCCCACACCTCTGGCCTGCACCCCAGCTTGTATGCATAAGTAAATAAATCTTAAAAAAAAAAGTTTTAGATTTCCTTTGTTGCACAATTACGTAGGCGAGAGCCCAGATCAAGTACCCTATGAAGAAACCTGAAACATGAAAGAATTCTTGCTTTCCCATACCTTTCTTATCCTCAACACCTGCATCTGATTTGAGCGTGTGGCTACTACTGTGAAGGGAATCTTTTGAGTCTTCATTTTCATCCAGCACCCCAGCAAAGCTGATCTTCCTCTCATATCTGTGTCGGTCCAGCTCAGGATCCAAACGAAGTCTGCAGCTTTCCAAATCCTGAAATGTCAGTGAGGGACACGTGAGTACTGGCCCCTCCCCAGCAATGCACTGATTGCATAGCAAACCTCCTTCTTTCTGTTTTGAATTGCACCCAACTGCATTTAAACAGTCTGATTTCCCTTTATCTAGTGACAATTTTGGACTGTAGCCATGAAAAGTTTTCTTGAATTAAAAAAAGAACTTTCTAACCCACAGCTTTTCCTATTTCCTTACATGCTTCATCTCTCAAAAGCACAAACCTTGATCCAAATCAAGAAATAGTTTCATTTCTTACTCTTTGTTCATGATTTAATCACATTTTTGGCAATGATCTGTTTATTAAAAAATCAGGCATTGAGTGCACTGAGTCTGATACGTTGGTTACTGGGGTGATAAATAAGAAATGGTACTTGTTCTAAAGGCACTCAGAAACTCAAGCTAGAGATGGAAAAAGAAAACAAGTGATAAATTCCAAGACTGAGGGACAGATTAGGAGCTTTGAAGCCAGACTTGGAGGTTATTGACAAAATACTGGTCTCCCAAAGATGTACAAGCTCCAGTCTCTGAAACCTGTGACTATGTTAACTTTATCATCACAAGGATGTTGTGTTGTACTCACTGTTAAGGTTAAGGATCTTGAGATGGAAGATTATTTTAGATTAGCCAGGTGGCCCAACCTAATCGCACAAATCCTTGAAAGTCGAGGTTATAGTCAGAAGAATATTTAACTACAGAGGAAAGGCCAGAGAGATGCTCTTACTGGCTTTTAAGGTAGAGGAAGTGTCCATGGGCCAAGAAATATGAGTGAACACTAGAATATGGGAAAAAGGCAAACAAACAGTCTTCCTGAGAACCCTAGAGGTGGACATGCAGCCTTGCCAGCCCCTTGGCTTTATTTTGTGAGATATGGGCTGGACTTCTGACCTCCAGAACTGCAAGCTAATATGTTTATGATATTTTAAACAACTAAGTTTGCGACAGTCTATTATAGCAGAAATAGAAAAAGCAGAAACACATGAAAGCAGAAACAGATCAAATGGTATAGAATAGAAATATCTGAAATAGACCCTCACAAATATGGACACTTATAGTCTTTGACAAAGGATCCATGACCATTTAATGGAGAAAGGAAAGTTTCTTTAACAATTGGTGTTTGGAAACATGGATAGCCACATGCAAAAAAAAAATGAAAGTAAATCCATACTTTACTCGCTACACAAAGTACTTAAAATAAATTAAAGTTTTGAATATAAGAACTGAAACCATAAAATATTTAAAACATGAGAGATACACTACTGGACATGAACTGCAAAGATGAATTTGGGGACATACCGCCAAAGGCAAGGGAAACAAAACTGAAATTAAATAAGTGGGATTAAATCAAGGTAAAAGACTATGGTACCGCAAAAGAAATCATCATGAAAACTAAACAGCAACCTACAGACTGGGAGAAGACATTTGCACATCACACTATACAAGGGGCTAATTTCCAAAACACCTAATATACTTAGACCATCCAACAAGCAGACAGCCCAACCAAAAAATGGGCAAAAGACTAAAATAAGAACTTTTCTAAAGAAGACATGTAGGTGGTCTACAGGCACATGAAAATTTGTTCAGCATCACTTTTTATAAGGGAAATGCAAATCAAAACCTCAATGAGGTATCATCTCACCCCTGTGAGAACCATCTATACCAAAAGAATAGAAACAATAAAAACTGGCAGAATGTGGAGAAAAAGAAACAACCTCTGTAGGTAGGAATGAAATTGGTGCAGTGTCTGGGGAAAATGTTATGGGGATATCTTTAAAAAATAAAAATGGAAATCCCATATGATCCAGCAATACCTCTGCAAAGTATTTACCCAAATAACATGGAAACAACTGATATAAAAAGATTTATGTACTGCTATATCCATGGGGGCACTATCCATATTGCCAAGTCATGGAACCAGCCTAAGTGCCCAATGACAGATGGCTTGATAAAGAATTTGTGGAATATATATTCAATGGAATACTCGGCAGCTATTTAAAAATGACAAAATAGTGGTTTTTGAGATAAAATAGAAGGACCTTGAGGTGATTATGCTAAGTAAAATAAGTCAGAAATTGAAAGACAGATAATGAACAGTTTAGCTTTTCTGTGGCATATAAATAACAACAGCAAAAGACACTGGCAAAGCACAGCAAAAACAATTCTTAGACCTTGTGAAAAATATACTGGTTACCAGCAAGAACAGAGGGAGTGGTAGGGACTAGGGAGAGAGGGGATAAGACACTGGTACAGGAGGTTTGGTGGAAGGTAAGTGAAGTATGTGTATGCAAGGTAACCCCAAAATGTAAAAACGTTATCCCAGAGTTATATAGAAATGTAAACAACTGACTAATTTGAAAAGAGAGAAAAATCTTTCAGTGTATATATTTGTATTTCAATAATTACAGTATAATAGGTACTCATCCATTTGGGAAATGTACTTACAAAATAAAATTGTGTAGAAATGGGGAAAAAAAGAAATGATCTTTTATGTATTGTTTCACCCATTATAATACATTTATCTCTGTATCTCCCTACTCCTGCATCTGCAACCATTACCTACCTTGCTTATAGTCTTACTCTTAATAAATATTCAACAGTTTAGTCTTGATATATATATATGTATGTAAATTGTATTTTGCTTCTGAGTTTTTAGCTGTAGGAGCATTTGGCACTCAGCAATATATTCTTTATTATGTTTCATTAAATCCTATCAGTACAATTAGTACAGTTTTTAGCACAATCTTCCACAAAAGCATCCAATATGTTGTGTTCCCTGAAGAATGAACGTAATGTACAGAGACTTCCTTATTGCCTTTAGTCCCTTATTATGAATGCATCTGTCACGGAGGGGAATTATTCTAATCTATGTAGCTTGGTCACTGGTTATTACTTTCATTGATTCAATTGGGAAAAATGTTAATAGACCAACAGTTACATAAACAAAATTCTCCAAAAACTATTGGAACTTTGGAAGTTAATGTTTAGAGAAAAATTTGATTATTGTGCTCTTTTAGATTATACAATTATAAAAAAATGCTGCATAATCTCGTTTCAGACATTTTTTACTTATATGGCTTATAAAAAGAGTGAATAAAATTGCTGCCAGAAGTTGCTTTTTAGGGGAAAAAAAGAACATGAATTAAATTGCAGCTATCTGGGATCTACCTGGAAAAAATGGTAGGCTGGTAAAACCAGATTTTTAGCAATGTTTTAAAAGTTTTCAATATTTTTATTTTACATCCATTCCCCATCAACCCTGTGGATAGACTCCAGGAATTTTCTTACCCTATGAAATAATTGGCTTGAAATTTAACTTTAATAATTGTACCTTAGGTACTTTACTTTCTTTTCCTCGTTTTGGAGATATAACTAGAACTATTTCAAACAAATATTTTACAGGGAAACTACCCCATTCTGGAAATTCTTATCAATTCTATCAGAAAGACTTTTTATTTGGTGGAAAATATATGCTTTATCTTCCTCCTCCCATCCTCTAGCTACAGATTCTAGAATATTATAACTTCTAATATGATTATTTACTACCTTTTATTATTCTGTACATTAGGTAGCTGTTTTTTTTTTTACTGCTATTAAAAATGTTACTGGACTAATAAAATGCTCCAAAGATCTATAAATAAGTACTCTTGGAGCAAAGATTTTGTTAAAATGTTAGACTATTTCTTTTTGAAATATATCTTTTTAGGTTCACTCTTTAGTATTACTTCTTGAAAAACAATTTCAAGCATTTGTAGCTTGTTTACCATGTTGGTAAGACAGTTTTATGATACTTTTTTTTCCTTCTGTAGTGTGTGACTTGAGATTTCTTTACCATCCACTACAGTTAGAGAGATTAAACATGAGAAAAAGCTTCCTTCCCTTTTACTTCAAAAGTCCAACTTCCAACACATTATATAAATCTACTCTTGACAATGAAAATTCTAGTGTAATGAATAAAAGCAATGTAGTTAAAGGCAATGTAGTCCTAAGTATCTCCCGTCACTGAATGAATGATGGGAGGCTCTGTTATTGCTGAAGTACTTGGCATTTCCTATTAGTCTATCAGTGGTTATACAGCATTTTAAAAAATATTTAATTGATTAAAATATGAAATTTGTTACAGTAATAGAAATTAAACAGCCTTATAATATTGAAAGGAAGAACAAAAATAGCCTAGTAAAACCCTATGCTTCTCATTTTTTTAATCACAATGGATCAAAGTGGTGATCTACAAAAATCTGAAAAATTAAAAGTACATGCACTTCTGTGTTTTTATGAAGATTTCAGTATAATTAGAATTCTGATAGAATGCCACTGACAGAGGTCTAGGGAGGAGATATTTTATCATACTTAACTTTAAATTAAATACATGTGTTGGGTTGTAGCCTTGATTTGATTTCACAGAACAGTCTCAATATAATAGTGAAGGTAATAATTCAGAAAATGAAAGGCCCTTGTTAATATATGAAATAAAATAAAGCAGATCAGATGAACTTCTCTTTCCAATATCCAAATAGTGACATTCCACGTATAACTGTGGGTATGTTTCTCTTGAAAACATGTATTTTATCCATAAATATTTCCAACTTGAAAATACCCATTTTAAGCTTTAGAATATGGGACATTGGAAAACACACTGTAAAACCAGAGGGAAAGGCCGAGCTTAGGGATCCGGGAGCACTTCATCTTGTATCCTCCCTGGGCGGGGTGTGACCTTGCTCAGGCTCAGTTTGGTTTAGGGAAAAGGGGTGCTGATGAGTTTCAAAATGAGCTTAAAAAGACATACAGAGACTGGTCCTGTAATAATTTTTTCAAAATGTACCTTGTCCTTCAGGAAAAAATAATTGTGTGGTTCCTCATCTCCAACTGGACAACGCCTGTAAGAAAATTACTGGAAAGCTGGTGGCCACCAGGGGAAAGGGGCCAAAGAAACGGGCTCTGAGGACTGCTCCGTCCCGGCATGCTCTGTGTGGTCTCCTGATGTGCAGTTTTTGTAACTCCCATGAAATCCAACACTGATTGTATATGTGTGTGTGTGTATGCGTGTACGTGTGTGTGTGGTCTTTTTCTGCCTACCCATAGCCATAAGGAATGTAGGTCTAAAATACATTCGGGCACCTTTACATGCCAAACACTTAACTCTTTTGCCTATAATATAAATGAGAAAACTCATTTCAATATGGATTTATCAGCAGTTAATTAAAAAAAATATCTGTTAGTGATTTCTGGGAACTGCTGTCCATAAAACTACTCATAGTTTGTGGAGTCAAGGTCCCTAAAGGCTCTTGGCCATTCCTAGAACAACTCACATTTTACCCAGTGGTGCTATTGTTTGTGATTTCAAGGTCAGAGTTAGAGTTTTTTTAATAGAGAAAAGTGATATTCTCTCTATATAGGAAAATTCTTTGGTTGAATTTTTAAACTATATGACGTTCTTGGTTACTGGGCTTTTGAGGAAAGCGAGAACACTCAAAACCCAACCAGATGTTGGACCTTCTGGCAACCTGATTATTAACACACATTCTTTACTTACCACCAGAGGTTCGGTGCGTGGTCTGGGCAGGCAAGAGAAGGTCTCTCGCAGGAAGGTGGTAATCTCCAGGAGAAGTTGGCATGCTGCCATCTTTAAAGCAAAGGGGCAACCACATTTGGAAGGGTTCACTGTACCTATGGAATGAGAGGTTTTTCACGAGTAAACAAACCAATAAAAGAATACAAAGAGGCACAGTTTGATGGACATCGCTACACGTGTAAAATCAAATTGTACATGAGAACATTACCTATACATGTCTAAGATGAAATTGCATGAGAATGGGATCGATAAGTGTTTACTTGACCTATTCCTTTTAGCATAATCTTTGCAGTACCACGCATGTCTCTCTTCCTTCATTTTGCAGCTCCATCCTAGTGTTTCAATATTAAAATGTCAGTCAGTGAGAACCAAATTATTCTCCTTAAAGCATTCCAGAGAAATAGAATGCAGCTTCAATAAATGAAAAAGACTTTTAATGGAAACAGAAACCTAAAAACAGTCTTGCAAGATTCACATCACTATTCAATCAGATTTAGACTACGTACATGGCATTGAACTAGATTTGAAACACAAAAATCCTGTTCATTTTATGAAAGACATCTATCTTGATGTTCTGAGGGCAGTGAAAATGTTTCACCTCTATTGACAGCTGAGACATACTTGATCACCTGTATCATACAATTCATACAAATTATTATGTCATACTAAGGTAGAGATACACTAGAAGTATGGAAATATTCTCCTTTGCATTGAAGAATACCGGTCTTTGAATGAGTAAAATATTCATCCGTCATAGGCCAAGTAATGAATTTTGCTCTAAAGATAGATATTACCTATGCTGATACCATACAGACTTCATATGCTCAGAATTGACTCCCAAATTTATATCACAAATCATGCAGAAATATACTGATTACTTTCAGTGCTCAGAAAACTTGAGAAAAGTTATAAAGTTCTGCTTCTCATAAAAGAAAGAAAACAGTCATCTCTTTTGAGTGAATCAAATCATCAAGCAATCACATTATCATTTCTAAAGATTCCCATATACTTTCTTTTAAAATCTCTAAAATATATCCCATGGACTAGTCTTACCTAATGAAAAGGCTGATAGTGACAGTAGGTGAAAACTGTTTTTCTGAAGGTGTCTTGTTATCACACCCTCATGAAAAATATTGCATGTAATATTGCAATTATTATATTGTCATTTAAATGCAAGATGAGCTATGTATTGGCTTCTAAGTAGAACTAATCCAGACATTCTAGCCTTATATTTAAAGGAGGCTACAGGACTCCAGAAAATTGCCTGGATGTATAATAGTTTTAAAAAAGTAATTGAATAGTAAATATTCAGTATAAACTTACAAATCTGTCACTTTTACTTGTGAGGTTATCATCTAGGTTCTTATCAGTTCTATAGACAATGAATTTAGGGTGTAAGTCCTGGCTTTCCATAACTATTATCTGAACTATTTTGTTAGGTTAAAAGGGATTGAATTCTATATGACCTCAAAAAAACTAACATACAAACCATAAAATACTGATACTTATATTGTCCCATGGAGATTAGAGTTCATTTTGGCCTGTGAAGACTCCAAAGTTGCTTTAGCTCATCTCTGTGCTGAAGGACCCCTAGGAGAACCAGGGCAGTTTGGGGGTTGTCTTCTGGTAGGTCTTTACTAGGTTTTGTGACTTCTGGATAATCCTCAAGCTCTCTTACTGATAAGACTTAACAACATGAATCATCTAGGCTAGTCTAGACTTCTGTGAACTTGAAGGAATCTTTGGGGCCAGCTTTCACCAGTAGAAAGACTGATGTCAAAATTTTGTGTCTTGTCAACAGCTTGGCCAAGGAGATTTGATAAGCACTGAGAAAGGGCAAAATGATGAAAGAAAATTGACAAAATCCTTGGTATGAAAGTAGAAAAGAAGGCAATAATTTCTTTTTGATTTCATCCTTACATTTGTTTACCCAGGTTGGCATTTCATCACTACAATGGACAAAGCAGGTCCGGAATCACCTAATTGAGGACAATCATTAAGGTATAATGAGGGGTTTCTTTCAAACCATGAGGGGAAGTCAAGAGAAAGAGTCGACACTTTCTTCATCAGAGGACACCAATTCCATAATCACATTGGAATTTTACACTCCATAAAAGGCAGTGATAGACATATACACAATTTTTATGGGATAGAACAAACATACGCACAAAATGGTGTTGGGGAGGATGTGTACAGGAATCTCTTTGTGTCTATTCTTCTATGGTAGACCTCAATTATAGTTTTAATAAGTACAGTATAGGAAACACTCACAGCTCTAACAACCTTACTCTTTTAATATTTCCAAGTCATGTTATTTACTATAATTACTCTAAGTATTTAAATATTTTAGTGATTTAAGAAACATTTCATGTTCGATTCTATTTGGTCTAATTTTTTTTTTTAATTTCCAAGAGCAATAGCAAAACAAAAACAGACCAAACCTCTTTTGAGACCTTTAATTTTCCACAACTCTATCTTTTCAGAGAGGTCTGATACTCCACTTTGTATGATAAACAGTAAAAAACAGAAACTACAAAATAATGGATGTCCTATGTTGCCTGCAGTCTTATGCCCCTTTCTATATAAACTTCTCTTTCTGGTCTTGCCATTCTTTGTGTGGCTTTCTGCGCATGCTTTGCTTCCATGCACAGGGAATAGGAGAAAAGGTGCAGTGGGGAGATATGGGAAGGTGGTAAGAATATGAAAGAAGAAAGAAATATTAAGTGCTCCTAAAGCAGAGGTTCTTACAAGCAGGGGTTCTTGTAGTAAAGGGAGTCTCCTTACTGTCATCTAAAAAGTCTTCCTCCTCATCCTCTTTTCTCAGTCTCCTCTTGGTCTCCTCATCATAAATCAGACCCAGAAGATTGGCTGGGCTCTCACTTTCACCATGACACAACTCATTCAGTCGGATTCCGATTGCCTACCATGTGGAGAAAAAGAAATAGCACAAAGTATGTCAGACTGTAAAATAGGCTCTCACATTACAGCGGACATAAGCAAACCATTCATGGGAATCATCTCTGTATGCTTCTTCCATAGTGCTGTAACTACTACATTTCCCAGTGTGGGAAACCAGAATTGGAAGGTATAGATGCTATATCCAAGGTCATTTCATCTAGAGACTTCGAAAAATTGGAATGATCCCTTTATATTCTCATCCAACACTTTTTTTCTGAAAATATTTCCATTTACTCCAAAGTCATTTTATAAATCTCATCTAAGGAAGTATGGAGTTTTTTTTTCTGTAGAGAATTGTGTTGAAGTAAATAAACAGAAGTCACAGCTTCTCAGAGTGCTTCTGATTATGCTATCGAATAAGAGTGTCACTGTCAGGCTCATGAGTTTGGAGGTTGGCAAGAATTCTCATACTATAAATTTATTTATATCTGTGATGATGTATGTATTTATTAGATTTTTTAATAGACTTTGTTTCCCAATCCATGATACTCTAAGAATTAGTGGGAAATACTACTATTTTTTTGGTAGTATACCCAACATCAACATTAGAAATACGACTTTTAGTAACTCTGCACATGGATAATAAGCTTTTGCAAGAACCATACTTGCAATGCATTCAGAGCCATGCATTATAGTCTGATTTACCAAAAGGAATTTTCCAGAAGAGACAAAATAAACTATGTTTTTGTACTTCCTTTTATATTCCAATGACTTACCTATAGCACACAATGAAAGAAGGGACATGAGCTTCAGAAAGAAAGCCAGGGATGAAGCTAAAATGAGCTTTGAACTTGGGAGTACACAATTTGGGTAGATGCACATTAGTAAAAATAACATTCTATCTAGACTTCTTCTTGCTTCCTATATAAAGCTTTATAAATATTTAGGAAAAAATGTTAACTTTTGGGTATGCGAGAAATTAGACTAATTGCTGGGAATGGATATATAAAGATATGCCCAGAATTCTTTAAATAAAAATACAAATCATTTGAATGCCTTGGATATCTTGAAACAAAGAGGTCTCCTTAAACATGGGAATTAAAAATCAGAAAATAAAAACCAAGTCAATGAGACAGCAGTATAAAAAGATATTTCAGGGTCACTATATTTTAGTGGATAGCCTGAGAAATTTTCAGCAAACAGACCTCAAAAACAAAAGCACCACCTCAACAAAACCCTGATGCAACAATTTTGTAGATTATCTCTAAAGGAGAAGTTATGTAATTATAGATCTGGAGTGGGGCCAATACACTTAATAGTGAGATTCAAGGGGGGAAAAATCTGCATTAATCCTTCCTGGAAGTGGAGACAAAGCAATTCATTTTAAAATCTACAGTTCATAAAGCTTTAAGTGTTTTCTCAAAAAATGAGTTTGTCCAGGAAATACTAAATGTCTAAGCAACAATTTAGAACTCTATGCCTCTTCCAAGGCTAGAAAGATGCCTTATGTCTATTCTTTTCTTCATTCCTCAAATATTTATTTAGTGAGGTAATTTCTTATATATTAAACAAGACATAAAATTAAATAAATTGTTCAAATACCTTTGTTTAATATACTAGGTTACATTACAAGTCTTCCTATAGAAGACTCACTGCTTGCCAATTAGGAAAATGAGAGAGGTTAGATTTACTTAAGGTCACCCAGCAAGTTGTAGATTGGGATTAAAATATCGTGTCTGACTAGGTCCTCTGTTCTTTCTCTCAGTGAGTTATCTATAATAGGGGAGTAGGGAAAGGTAGGTAACATAACAAACCAAATATACCAAAGTTAATGCATTAATGAAGAAAAAGATTAAAAGCATTTTATTAGTTCAGAAGATGGAGAGATGAGATTTAGTACACAGAATCATAGAAAGTCTCCTTGCTGTAAATTTTGGGAAAGGGCTAGGGTGGAGAGATTCAAAAGACTCACAGTCAGGGAAATGCATGGATGTGTTCAGAGACAGACAAACAGCAAGGCTGGAAAGGTAAGGGGACTAGATCCTACAGTTCTTGAAGCTGAACTTCATTTTGCATTCTGAAGGATTAAAGGTAGCTTTTGAGGGGGAGTAGCTGGGTCACTCATTCGACACACACTGTGCTAGATGCCTCAGAATGCACGGGCAAATCATGCAACTGCTTTTAAAAACCACTGTGATAACTCACTGTTTATATTTCTTAGGTACAAAGGATTGGGAAAATTTCTTTAGAGACATTAGCTCATTTGACTGCACCATAATCTTGATGAGGTTTGAATAAGGATTGTAGATTGAAGGTGATACCAAACTAAGCAATTTGGGTTTTATCCCAAGGGAAAAGGAAAATAACTGGAGCATTAGAAACTGGTTAAGAAACACAATCTGATTTGCATTTTAGCTTAATCACTCTGAGAATAGTTTGGGGGATGAATTGGAGGGGACAAGTCTGGAGGCTGGTAGTGAAGTATAAATGTTCTGCTTTTAGATGGGCTATGCCAGAGGGAGATGGTTTTACTGGTAATGTGTAGGATGGGTCAGATAAGTGGAGGTTGTGGGGAGGAGACCAAATAGGAAAATGCTTTAGTCATCCACATGTCTAGTAATCTAGATCTGACCTAAAGGGGCAATAGTGGCATGGAAGATGTAGAATCAATGGGGGAAGATGTAGAAAATGCTCAAAGGCTGTCACCTCAGATACTGGTGGTACCAAAAATAAAAATAGAGAGTTCAGCAGGTTTTGCTGATGGTGGTGTGTTTATACGGGGGAAAAGTTTTTATTCTAGTCTGACTGCCTCTGAGTATAGTTGGCAAAGCCAGTTTGTGATCTGAAAAGTGTAGTGAAGAGATGATCAGTGCCACTGGCAGAGAGGAGACAGTTGAAAACTAGTAACCAATGTAACCCTGGGGAAATTATGTGGGAAAGAGTTATAAGAGCTCCTGGGAAGATTTATAGAGAGGAAGGATGCTGAGGACCAAGGAAGGAAAGAGAGCACTGGGCATAGAGATCTGAGCAAAGCTCAGAGCAAAATGGTATGGAATAAAGACCAAAGCAGAGACATAAGTAAATACTTATAAGTAATACTTAAGTAAACACTGCAAGGAGTCAGAAGACATTTGTTCTGAAAGTATCTGGAAGTTCCTCAGTCAAGTCCTTCTTATAAATCTCTAACACTTAGCACTTAATGAATTGGTTTTTCCTTTTTGGTGGGACGTTATTGGGATCAAAAGAGGCTTGCTGCCGCATGAGTCCCTCCTCAAATGGGGTAAGTAATAAAAGCCAATTGAAACATCCTTCCAGTTTGAAATACTTAGCCAGTTTCTTGCAAACCTACTTTTCCCTCGCCCCACAAATTGGAGGAAATATGAAAAGATATATATCATAAAAGATACACACAAAAGAAAATAAATTAAGATTATATAAATAGAAATAAGCCAAAAGGAAAAAGAAAAATACCGAATGGTCTCACTTATAACAGGAATATAGGGGAACCAAATACAGGAGCGACAATCAGAGAGAGGGGGAAGGATTGGGGCTCAGAACAGGGGAGAGAGTAGCACAGGGGACTGTGGTGACGGTACACGGGTGAATTGGTGGTGGGAAACCTATGGGGAATATACAGTAATGTAAAAGACATAAATAAAAATAACAATTAAAAAAAAGATTATATAAATATATATACATGGAAAAAGAATATATGTAATATAAAAGATAGATACAAAAGAACATAATCAAAGCCATATATATATACTTTTTTCCAAAGGTTTCAGGCAACTATTAAGAAATTTTTAAAAAGCTGATAGAATACATAAATTAGAATAGAAAGTCAAAACAAGGATGTATTTAATAATTACAGCAATGATTCCTAGAGAGTTGATTCTGATAAATACATGGTTACATATAATAAATAAATACAGCAACTAAAAGCAGCGTTTTGGAATCCAACTTGGGAGACAGACTCTTGGTTCCTATACTCCCTAGGAATGGAAACTTTGGCAAGTTGCTTGACCCATATAAACTCCAGTTTTCTTAACCCAGGGGGAATATTTACCTTCATAGATTTATTGGGAGGTTTAAATGAATTGTTTGTTTTTCTCTAAAATGTTTTGTTTGGTGCCTGGTACACAACAGTCCTCAATAAATGGGTATTCAAGCAAACACACACAAACAAGAAACTTCTTTACTCAAGCACCCTAATTTTTATGGAAGAAAATCAAGGGCTCACGTCTCCCCATTGGTAGAAGAGCTTGGCCGCGTTCCACTGCAGCTTCTGGTTGCGTTTGTTGCCCACGATGGGAGATCGGCCCCTGGACAGGCCTTTCTTGGTGATGTTCACATGATGCCCTTTCATCCACTCTGGCCAGTTGCCACGATTGCAGCGGTGAACAAAACGGGCGCATTCCAGGAACAGGGCTGCCCTGGCCACCACAGGCGCTTCCTGAGTAGGGTTGTTAAGAAAAGAATCATGCGGGCTTGATGAGTAGTAAGTCAGCCTTAATCTACTCTCTACTCAGTTTATCCATCTCTCTACTCAGTTAGTCCATCTCTGTATCAATGAGGTTAGCCACATTTCCCAGGTAGTGTCAGCGAGGTTGGCACAGCATGGGAAATCTGGAAAACGAGTCTGCTAAGGCAATGTTGGATACTGAAGAGTTAGACATGTGAGGTAGCTTTCTGTGTTTAGTTTTTTCTTCTAAAGAATCTCAGGTAACTTCATGATTTCATCTTTACAAATGTATGAGCCAGTGGGGATTTAATGTGTGAGAGTAAAACACTTTGAATAAGAAGTTCTAAAATATAAAGCTTTTTTAAACTTAAAATTTTAACATGAAGCAAATAAATATTTAATTTCTTATTTTAACCAAGGATGCTAACAGTATGATTTTTTCCAATATGTTATTCACGATTGGTTTTCTATGATATACCTAAGGTAGTTTAACTAATCTAGTGCATTTGTGCTAGTAAGAAAATTAAATGCATGTTAGATTTTGTTGAAGTAGTCTCTTTTTCCTCACACCCTCCCCATTTTATCATGAATAGCAGATCAAATTCTGATTATCTAGCTACAGTTTCAACTGGAAATGTTTGATATAGTGGAAATTACTTAATTGATAAAAGGGAAGAATTATGAAGTTATACAGAAAAGGTTAACAGGTCAGAGAAATATACACATCAATAATTAATGTTTTGATTGGCCAATTTAAAAAAATACACCACAATATCTGTCATCAATTCAAGATTGCCTAAAAACTACAGGTTACTAAGTAAACACAGGTTTTCAGATGAAGACAATTTTGTTCATTTCAAGCAACAGTATTCTTAACATAACTTTTAAGAATTATAATTCTTAACTATCATAACAACATTGCTATTTATAAAAAATCTTCATTTTACTATTTTTTAAAGTGAGGTGTCACTGCCCACTTTCATGTACAAAGGGGTGCATGAGGTCTCGTTGATGTCCATGTTTGTGCAAGTTCCTCGATATCTACACTGTCTTAAGGTGTATGTATATAAATCTTAGTAAAAATCTTTAGACTACATATAGGAAGTGACTATTTAAAAATAGGCTATCAATCCCATGCAATGTTATTTTCTAAAATACAACAAATGACACCACCATTTTCCCATTTAAAAATCTATTACAAACTCCATCAACCTCAATTGTAACACAGATAAAGAAACCTCACTTTTATCACCTGGTTCATCTCCCCTAGTAGCCCCATCTCAAGTGTTCTGTGGCCTAATTATGTAAGATTGGTTGTGGTCTCGAAATATGCTGTGTTATACTTTTCCATATGTAGTTTCTATGACTTTCAGAATCTTTTCTGTCTGGCAAATTGCCAGATTCAGCTGAGTGGCTCCCTCTCAGGAGCCTGCCTTAATCCTTTCCCCATTCCTGCAGAGTTGGTTACTTCATTGTTTGGAATATTATGGTATTTCAAACACGCTGGATGACTCAAGTAAGTTAGCCCATTAAGCATTTCATCATTGTTTACAATTAAAATATGAAGTCCTTAAGAATTCCAACAAGATATACGTTTATGCAGGGATTTAATTTTACAAAGTAAATTTTATACTGCCATGACGTACAAAGTTAACCTATGTGAAAAGGCAGAATGCGAGATGAATGCTAATGGTAAGAATCATTAATAAAATACAGACACTAATGATGAGAATATATACTCAATTGTACTGGCGCCCAGACTGGGTTCCAGGCCAGAGGCATAGAAGGACTTGGGATTGTCAAGGGTCAAATGACTATTTGCACCAAACCTAACAATATTGTAGTGCCAGAACATTCAGACTAAAGAGCTACACTCTTTTAGTATTACATACATATTTTACTAAACATCTCAGGTAATGCTAATTGGTGTCTGGAAAAGATTAGAACATCTGCCTCTAAAAACAAATGCCCGTCTGGAGGGCAAGGTGAGTGATGCAAATTTATTCATAGCCTGTCACATTTTGACACATTCCTAGTATAAAGCAATTCACTGCTTAATGGCGAGAGGACAGAAACAACACTGCTAAGATAGTATTACTATGAACCTTGGCTCCTTTAGGATGAACATGGGTGAAACATAACCCAAATGTATGGGGTAGAGGATCTTTTTATTGCTCCTACTAACCGGCACCCAGAGGGTTAGTAATTGATGAGTAAAAATTCAAATTGTGCAGTGTGAGCTTTCGTATGTAAATTGGTTTGCCTTCTTCAAAAAAAATAGCTTTAGTTGCTTAGAAGTTCAAGGTGTTTTGCACAAAATGCAGCTACAATTCTCTGCTCTCAAATCATTCTATGATAAAGCTCAGGCAATGTCAGCTATTGACCCAAGGAAATTCTAATCTAAGTTTGAAGTTGGAATTGAGATCAATATTAAAATAATTCTCATAAACTATAGAGCACAACATTAAGGAAGAATTTTCTGGTTATTATCAGATGGATTTGATGCATGTAAATTGCCAAACCCAGTAACACTTGGAAATGTCACTGTCTGCGTTAAGAGATGATAACATACAGTAATTCAAATATTGCCCTTTTATTATAAGCTTCATGAACCTTGTGGATAAAGGCAGACTTGGAGGTTCACAGTCAAGATGGTAGTGAGTAATACCAGTTTCTGGGGTATGGTAGCATGTATATTTCTACACAGACAATTGAGGAAGCTGTTGAGGTACAAAGCTAAGGATTGTGATGTACAGTACTGTACTGTACAATTAGATGATACTTAGCAACTACTCACTTCACAATGTTTGTGAAAGGGCACTCACTGCATTTTAGTGTGGGTCTGATTGTGGGGAATTATTTTCCTGATGTAAGTTCCTTTCAAAGCACGGTTTAGAAAGTATTGGTTTTAAGAGCAAGGTTATGAAATACCTTGGACAAGGGATTCTCCTTGGCGATAAAGGAAAATCAACTTTCCCTCTTTAGATGGAGCTTACCTCAAATGTCTCAGTGCAATCTGAAGCAGCAGCAAAAAATGGAGGCATGACAGAATGGATAGGGATGGATTCACATCACAGAGAAAAACAGCACAAATGGAGAAAAATGAATCGGAAGAATGCTGCATGGCTGAAAAGAACCACAGAGGATCAAGCATAGTTAAATGTGAGCATCTAAAAAAATCTGACACCACTGGCATACCAGATTATTTTGCTGGTGGTCCTGAAAGACAAATAGGCAGATTTAAATGTTTTCTTTCTTATTAACATGACGGTCATATCACCTTTTCATGTCCCGTAATGCAAAGAATATCAAAACTTCATAGTTCCTAGACAAGAATTAATTTTAACTGGAAAAATATATATATTAGTTTGAATTACATGGCATTTCTAAGTTTGAAGGTCAAAAATTGTCAAATATTAACAATTTCCTATGGTTTGACTTTATATAAGATGTTTCTGCAGTGGCTACAGAGTTGTCTAGTTAAAAATTACAAAACATCATGAGAATTTCATTATGCAGCATAAATTTCTCTAACATTCTACAACACGAAAACTTGAATCATCATGTCACTTTCCCTTGACTTCCTTTGCCATGTTTCTCCTGCATTTTATAAGATTGTTATATATATTGAATGTTTCCTTTAGGAAAGTGAAGGAGAGAATTGGAATACAAATTCAGACAGCTATGCTTTACTTTGTCAGGGGACCTAGAAAATATTGTTACTAATAAGCAGTGGCTAATTGAAGGTTATAATGGCAATACATTCCTTTCCCTGAAGGACTATATCTCAACTTATTATTAAGAAAAACCCTGACTGATTCCGAAACTCATATAACCACACCGGACAGGAACTAACTGTTTTTAAACTGAATATTTTATGTTGACCTCTAGGGAATTACATAATTTTTCTATTGCCTTAGAAAAAAATATAAAGCTCTTGCTGGTGCAGGATACCTATTTATTTAAAACCAATGGGAATAAGCAGTTACTGTGGATCTGTGCACTGGAACCTACTTTGCTAGAGGGCATGTGCTTATGAGTCAGTATTTATTACATAGCCTGTACTGAATTTTCTGACTGAGATCATTAAGTAACTGACAAGCTGCCTCTTTCCCTTTGCTCATTTCTACAGCAGCTGTGGGCAAAGGAAATGATTCAGTTGCCAGACTAGCGGCAGGCATTATTGTTTAGTACACGGTCTGGATGGCTAGTCATTTTAACACTTACACAGATCACAATATTTTGGTATTTTAAAAACCACATGAAGATGGCTATTTCTGACATTCCAATGGATTATGTGTAAAAATGAATACCTTTTGATTTAGACACCTAAAAATGCTGGAAAAATACCCCAAAAAAGTACTTCAATTTGATTTTGTTTTTGTTTCTAACATGAGGTAACAGAGCATTGAGAGGAGAAATTACAAGGAAGCGCATTTCTGAGGAGGGAGTAGTGTGGGAATATTCGCTCTAAGTATCTTACAGACTGGGCAGAGACCAGAGTGTGGACTTTGAGTAGACCCCATGTTAAATGTTTGGGCTCAAGAAGATGGAGGCTGGGTCATACATTCCTACATAAAGCCAAGATACCTGGTGGGGAACTTCATCAATAGATGATTAAGGAAAAGATAGGCCCCATGATGTAGGTTTGCCTGACTAGGCTAGACACTGTACAGAAGAAGACAAGAACGTATCTTTGAGAATTCCTAATCAAAATCCCACATTTTCATATATGTATGGAGTAGAATTGGCGTCACTTCCACACTCATTTCCCTCTACCCCCAATAATTCTACAAATGGTCTTAGGTTGGTGATGTTTCCAGGTATCTAAGAAATAGAAATTCCTTTTGAAGGAATCCTTTTAGCTAGTACTTCTAGAACATTTAAACATGAGCATTCATGAATCACTTGGGAATATAGACAAAGTAGATTCTTTGCCTGACCCTGAGATTTGGATTCAGTTGATTCATTGCAAGACCTGAAAATATACATTTTAACATGCTCATAGGGGATGCCGTTGGGCCATCAATAACACCACTCTTAACAAAGGTCTCAAAGAATACCCACAGGTAAAATTCCAAGAAGTTAGCTCACGTTAAAAACACATTATATAATGTTAATCCTTCCAATCCATGAGCAGGGGATGCCTTTCCATCTTCTTGTGTCTTCTTCTATTTCTTTCAACAGAGTTTTGTAGTTTTCTTTGTATAAGTCCTTTATGTCTTTTGTTAGATTTATTCCCAGATATTTGAATCTTTTGGTTTCGATTTTGAAGGGGATGGATTTCTTAATTTCTTCTTCTTCAGATT